>JARKHS020033078.1:0-148708 GCA_030143305.2 Amblyomma americanum | reverse complement strand
GCCTTCCCGCGCAGTTGTGGGCATATCAAGTTATTGGCGAGCGGCGCAATTGCGGGAGGCCTCCTATGTCCGACCCACGGTGGCGCTCAACAGCTTTGTAGCACGGGCTTCGTCCTCGCTGCAGGATAAAAAGAGTCGTGCTGACAGCGTGGAGATTGCGAACAGAGTTACTTTATTCTTCACAAACAACCACGAATTCGAATGAAGCGCGCGAAGGCAGAGAGAGAGAGGGAGGAGAGGCACTAGACGTTTTTATAAAGCCTTCCCGCGCTGGTGTGAGGCATGTCAAGTATTGGCCGAACGGCGCAAAAGCGGAAGGCCTCCTATGTCCGACCAACGATGGCGCTCAACAGCTTTGTAGCACGGGCTTCGTCTTCGCTGCAGGATAAAAAGAGTCGTGCTGACAGCGTGGAGATTGCGAACAGAGTTACTTTATTCTTCACAAACAACCACGAATTCGAATGAAGAGCGCGAAGACAAGGATAGAGAGAGGGAGGAGAGGCACTAGACGTTTTTATAATGCCTTCCCGCGCAGTTGTGGGGCATATCAAGTTATTGGCGAGCGGCGCAATTGCGGGAGGCCTCCTATGTCCGACCCACGGTGGCGCTCAACAGCTTTGTAGCACGGGCTTCGTCTTCGCTGCAGGATAAAAAGTGTCGTGCTGACAGCGCGGAGATTGCGAACAGAGTTACTTTATTCTTCACAAACAACCACGAATTCGAATGAAGAGCGCGAAGGCAAGGATAGAGAGAGGGAGGAGAGGCACTAGACGTTTTTATAATGCCTTCCCGCGCAGTTGTGGGGCATATCAAGTTATTGGCGAGCGGCGCAATTGCGGGAGGCCTCCTATGTCCGACCCACGGTGGCGCTCAACAGCTTTGTAGCACGGGCTTCGTCCTCGCTGCAGGATAAAGAGTCGTGCTGACAGCGTTAAGATTGCGAACAGAGTTACTTTATTCTTCACAAACAACCACGAATTCGAATGAGCGCGAACGCAAGGAGAGAGAGAGGAAGGAGAGGCACTAGGCGTTTTTATAATGCATTCCCGCGCAGGTGTGAGGCATGTCAAGTTATGGGCGAACGGCGCGAATGCGGGAGGCCTCCTATGTCCGACCCACGGTGGCGCTCAACAGCTTTGTAGAACGGGTTTCGTCCTCGCTGCAGGATAAAAAGAGTCGTGCCGTTAGCGTGGAGATTCCGAAAAGACTTTCTTTATTCTTCACAAGCAACCACGAATTCGAATGCCGAGCGCGAAGGCAAGGAGAGAGAGAGGGAGCAGAGCGACAAGACGTTTTGATAATGCCTTCGCGCGCAGGTGTGAGGCATGTCAAGTTATTGGCGAGCGGCGCAAAAGCGGGAGGCTTCCTATGTCCGACCCACGGTGGCGCTCAAAAGCTTTGTAGCACGGGCTTCGTCCTCGCTGCAGGATAAAAAGAGTCGTGCTGACAGCGTGGAGATTGCGAACAGAGTTACTTTATTCTTCACAAACAACCACGAATTCGAAGGAAGAGCGCGAAGGCAAGGAGAGAGAGAGAAAGAGGAGAGGCACTAGACGTTTTTATAATGCCTTCCCGCGCAGTTGTGGGGCATATCAAGTTATTGGCGAGCGGCGCAATTGCGGGAGGCCTCCTATGTCCGACCCACGGTGGCGCTCAACAGCTTTGTAGCACGGGCTTCGTCCTCGCTGCAGGATAAAAAGAGTGGTGCTGACAGCGTGGAGATCCCGAACAGAGTTACATTATTCTTCACAAACAACCACAAATTCGAATGCAGAGCACGAAGGCAAGGAGAGAGAGAGAGGGAGCAGAGCGACTAGACGTTTTGATAATGCCTTCCAGCGCAGGTGTGAGGCATGTCAAGTTATGGGCGAACGGCGCGAATGCGGGAGGCCTCCTATGTCCGACCCACGGTGGCGCTCAACAGCTTTGTAGCACGGGCTTCGTCCTCGCTGCAGGATAAAAAGAGTCGTGCTGACAGCGTGGAGATTGCGAACAGATTACTTTATTCTTCACAAACAACCACGAATTCGAATGAAGAGCGCGAAGGCAAGGAGAGAGAGAGGGAGGAGAGGCACTAGACGTTTTTATAATGCCTTCCCGCGCAGGTGTGAGGCATGTCACGTAATGGCCGAACGGCGCAAAAGCGGAAGGCCTCCTATGTCCGACCAAGGATGGCGCTCAACAGCTTTGCAGCACGGGCTTCGTCCTCGCTGCAGGATAAAAAGAGTCGTGCTGACAGCGTGGAGATTCCGAACAGAGTTACATTATTCTTCACAAACAACCACGAATTCGAATGCAGAGCGCGAAGGCAAGGAGAGAGAGAGAGGAGCAGAGCGACTAGACGTTTTTATAATGCCTTACCGCGGAGGTGTGAGGCATGTCAAGCTATGGGCGAACGGCGCGAAAGCGGGAGGCCTCCTATGTCCGACCCACGGTGGCGCTCAACAGCTTTGTAGCACGGGCTTCGTCCTCGCTGCAGGATAAAAAGAGTCGTGCTGAGAGCGTGGAATATTGCGAACACAGTTACTTTATTCTTCACAAACAACCACGAATTCGAATGAAGAGCGCGAAGGCAAGGATAGAGAGAGGGAGGAGAGGCACTAGACGTTTTTATAATGCCTTCCCGCGCAGGTGTGAGGCATGTCAAGTTATCGGCGAGCGGCGCAAATGCGGGAGGCCTCCTATGTCCGACCCACCGTGGCGCTCAACAGCTTTGTAGCACGGGCTTCGTCCTCGCTGCAGGATAAAAAGAGTCGTGCTGACAGCGTGGAGATTCCGAACAGAGTTTCTTTATTCTTCACAAACAACCACGAATTCGAATGCAGAGCGCGAAGGCAAGGAGAGAGAGAGGGAGGAGAGGCGACTAGACGTTTTGATAATGCCTTCCCGCGCAGGTGTGAGGCATGTCAAGTTATGGGCGAACGGCGCAAAAGCGGGAGGCCTCCTATGTCCGACCCACGATGGCGCTCAACAGCTTTGTAGCACGGGCTTCGTCCTCGCTGCAGGATAAAAAGAGTCGTGCTGACAGCGTGGAGATTGCGAACAGAGTTACTTTATTCTTCACAAACAACCACGAATTCGAAGGAAGAGCGCGAAGGCAAGGATAGAGAGAGGGAGGAGAGGCACTAGGCGTTTTTATAATGCCTTCCCGCGCAGTTGTGGGGCATATCAAGTTATGGGCGAACGGCGCGAATGCGGGAGGCCTCCTATGTCCGACCCACGGTGGCGCTCAACAGCTTTGTAGCACGGGTTTCGTCCTCGCTGCAGGATAAAAAGAGTCGTGCTGACAGCGTGGAGATTCCGAACAGACTTTCTTTATTCTTCACAAACAACCACGAATTCGAATGAAGCGCGCGAAGGCAAGGAGAGAGAGAGGGAGGAGAGGCACTAGACGTTTTTATAAAGCCTTCCCGCGCAGGTGTGAGGCATGTCAAGTAATGGCCGAACGGCGCAAAAGCGGAAGGCCTCCTATGTCCGACCAACGATGGCGCTCAACAGCTTTGTAGCACGGGCTTCGTCTTCGCTGCAGGATAAAAAGAGTCGTGCTGACAGCGTGGAGATTGCGAACAGAGTTACTTTATTCTTCACAAACAACCACGAATTCGAATGAAGAGCGCGAAGACAAGGATAGAGAGAGGGAGGAGAGGCACTAGACGTTTTTATAATGCCTTCCCGCGCAGGTGTGAGGCATGTCAAGTATTGGCCGAACGGCGCAAAAGCGGAAGGCCTCCTATGTCCGACCAACGATGGCGCTCAACAGCTTTGTAGCACGGGCTTCGTCTTCGCTGCAGGATAAAAAGAGTCGTGCTGACAGCGTGGAGATTGCGAACAGAGTTACTTTATTCTTCACAAACAACCACGAATTCGAATGAAGAGCGCGAAGGCAAGGATAGAGAGAGGGAGGAGAGGCACTAGACGTTTTTATAATGCCTTCCCGCGCAGTTGTGGGGCATATCAAGTTATTGGCGAGCGGCGCAATTGCGGGAGGCCTCCTATGTCCGACCCACGATGGCGCTCAACAGCTTTGTAGCACGGGCTTCGTCTTCGCTGCAGGATAAAAAGTGTCGTGCTGACAGCGTGGAGATTGCGAACAGAGTTACTTTATTCTTCACAAACAACCACGAATTCGAATGAAGCGCGCGAAGGCAAGGAGAGAGAGAGGGAGGAGAGGCACTAGACGTTTTTATAAAGCCTTCCCGCGCAGGTGTGAGGCATGTCAAGTAATGGCCGAACGGCGCAAAAGCGGAAGGCCTCCTATGTCCGACCAACGATGGCGCTCAACAGCTTTGTAGCACGGGCTTCGTCTTCGCTGCAGGATAAAAAGAGTCGTGCTGACAGCGTGGAGATTGCGAACAGAGTTACTTTATTCTTCACAAACAACCACGAATTCGAATGAAGAGCGCGAAGACAAGGATAGAGAGAGGGAGGAGAGGCACTAGGCGTTTTTGTAATGCCTTCCCGCGCAGTTGTGGGGCATATCAAGTTATGGGCGAACGGCGCGAATGCGGGAGGCCTCCTATGTCCGACACACGGTGGCGCTCAACAGCTTTGTAGCACGGGTTTCGTCCTCGCTGCAGGATAAAAAGAGTCGTGCTGACAGTGTGGAGATTCCGAACAGACTTTCTTTATTCTTCACAAACAACCACGAATTCGAATGAAGCGCGCGAAGGCAAGGAGAGAGAGAGAAAGAGGAGAGGCACTAGACGTTTTTATAATGCCTTCCAGCGCAGGTGTGAGGCATGTCAAGTTATGGGCGAACGGCGCAAAAGCGGGAGGCCTCATATGTCCGACCCACGATGGCGCTCAACAGCTTTGTAGCACGCGCTCGTCCTCGCTGCAGAATAAAAAGAGTCGAGCTGACAGCGTGGAGATTCCGAACAGAGTTTCTTTATTCTTCACAAACAACCACGAATTAGAATGCAGAGCGCTAAGGCAAGGAGAGAAAGAGGGAGCAGAGCGACTAGACGTATTGATAATGCCTTCCAGCGCAGGTGTGAGGCATGTCAAGTTATAGGCGAACGGCGCGAATGCGGAAGGCCTCCTATGTCCGGCCAACGATGGCGCTCAACAGCTTTGTAGCACGGGCTTCGTCCTCGCTGCAGGATAAAAAGAGTGGTGCTGACAGCGTGGAGATCCCGAACAGAGTTACATTATTCTTCACAAACAACCACAAATTCGAATGCAGAGCACGAAGGCAAGGAGAGAGAGAGAGGGAGCAGAGTGACTAGACGTTTTGATTATGCCTTCCAGCGCAGGTGTGAGGCATGTTAAGTTATGGGCGAACGGCACGAATGCGGGAGGCTTCCTATGTCCGACCCACGGTGGCGCTCAAAAGCTTTGTAGCACGGGCTTCGTCCTCGCTGCAGGATAAAAAGAGTCGTGCTGACAGCGTGGAGATTGCGAACAGTTACTTTATTCTTCACAAACAACCACGAATTCGAATGAAGAGCGCGAAGGCAAGGAGAGACAGAGGGAGGAGAGGCACTAGACGTTTTTATAATGCCTTCCCGCGCAGGTGTGAGGCATGTCACGTAATGGCCGAACGGCGCAAAAGCAGAAGGCCTCCTATGTCCGACCAAGGATGGCGCTCAACAGCTTTGCAGCACGGGCTTCGTCCTCGCTGCAGGATAAAAAGAGTCGTGCTGACAGCGTGGAGATTCCGAACAGAGTTACATTATTCTTCACAAACAACCACGAATTCGAATGCAGAGCGCGAAGGCAAGGAGAGAGAGAGGGAGGAGAGGCAATAGACGTTTTTATAATGCCTTCCCGCGCAGGTGTGAGGCATGTCAAGTTATGGGCGAACGGCGCAAAAGCGGGAGATCTCCTATGTCCGACCCACGATGGGGCTCAACAGCTTTGTAGCACGGGCTTCGTCCTCGCTGCAGGATAAAAAGAGTCGTGCTGACAGCGTGGAGATTGCAAACACAGTTACTTTATTCTTCACAAACAACCACGAATTCGAATGAAGAGCGCGAAGGCAAGGAGAGAGAGAGGGAGGAGAGGCACTAGACGTTTTTATAATGCCTTCCCGCGCAGGTGTGAGGCATGTCACGTAATGGCCGAACGGCGCAAAAGCGGAAGGCCTCCTATGTCCGACCAACGATGGCGCTCAACAGCTTTGTAGCACGGGCTTCGTCCTCGCTGCAGCATAAAAAGAGTCGTGCTGACAGCGTGGAGATTGCGAACAGAGTTACTTTATTCTTCACTAACAACCACGAATTCGAATGAAGAGCGCGAAGGCAAGGATAGAGAGAGGGAGGAGAGGCACTAGACGTTTCTATAATGCCTTCCCGTGCAGTTGTGAGGCATATCAAGTCATGGTCGAACGGCGCGAATGCGGGAGGCCTCCTATGTCCGACCCACGATGGCGCTCAACAGCTTTGTAGCATGGGCTTCGTCCTCGCTGCAGGATAAAAAGAGTCGTGCTGACAGCGTGGAGATTGCGAACCGAGTTACTTTATTCTTCACAAACAACCACTAATTCAAACGAAGAGCGCGAAGGCAAGGATAGAGAGAGGGAGGAGAGGCACTAGACGTTTCTATAATGCCTTCCCGCGCAGTTGTGAGGCATATCAAGTCATGGTCGAACGGCGCGAATGCGGGAGGCCTCCTATGTCCGACCCACGGTGGCGCTCAACTGCTTTGTAGCACGGGTTTGTTCCTCGCTGCAGGATAAAAAGAGTCGTGCTGAGAGCGTGGAGATTCCGAACAGACTTTCTTTATTCTTCACAAACAACCACGAATTCGAATGCAGAGCGCGAAGGCAAGGAGAGAGGGAGGGAGGAAAGGCACTAGACGTTTTTATAATGCCTTCCCGCGCAGGTGTGAGGCATGTCAAGTTATGGGCGAACGGCGCAAAAGCGGGAGATCTCCTATGTCCGACCCACGATGGGGCTCAACAGCTTTGTAGCACGGGCTTCGTCCTCGCTGCAGGATAAAAAGAGTCGTGCTGACAGCGTGGAGATTGCAAACACAGTTACTTTATTCTTCACAAACAACCACGAATTCGAATGAAGAGCGCGAAGGCAAGGAGAGAGAGAGGGAGGAGAGGCAATAGACGTTTTTATAATGCCTTCCCGCGCAGGTGTGAGGCATGTCACGTAATGGCCGAACGGCGCAAAAGCGGAAGGCCTCCTATGTCCGACCAACGATGGCGCTCAACAGCTTTGTAGCACGGGCTTCGTCCTCGCTGCAGCATAAAAAGAGTCGTGCTGACAGCGTGGAGATTGCGAACAGAGTTACTTTATTCTTCACTAACAACCACGAATTCGAATGAAGAGCGCGAAGGCAAGGATAGAGAGAGGGAGGAGAGGCACTAGGCGTTTTTATAATGCCTTCCCGCGCAAGTGTGAGGCATGTCATGTCATGGGCGAACGGCGCGAATGCGGGAGGCCTCCTATGTCCGACCCACGATGGCGCTCAACGGCTTTGTAGCACGGGCTTCGTCCTCGCTGCAGCATAAAAAGAGTCGTGCTGACAGCGTGGAGATTGCGAACAGAGTTACTTTATTCTTCACTAACAACCACGAATTCGAATGAAGAGCGCGAAGGCAAGGATAGAGAGAGGGAGAAGAGGCACTAGGCGTTTTTATAATGCCTTCCCGCGCAAGTGTGAGGCATGTCACGTAATGGCCGAACGGCGCAAAAGCGGAAGGCCTCCTATGTCCGACCAACGATGGCGCTCAACAGCTTTGTAGCACGCGCTTCGTCCTCGCTGCAGGATAAAAAGAGTCGTGCTGACAGCGTGGAGATTGCGAACCGAGTTACTTTATTCTTCACAAACAACCACGAATTCAAACGAAGAGCGCGAAGGCAAGGATAGAGAGAGGGAGGAGAGGCACTAGACGTTTCTATAATGCCTTCCCGCGCAGTTGTGAGGCATATCAAGTCATGGTCGAACGGCGCGAATGCGGGAGGCCTCCTATGTCCGACCCACGGTGGCGCTCAACTGCTTTGTAGCACGGGTTTGTTCCTCGCTGCAGGATAAAAAGAGTCGTGCTGACAGCGTGGAGATTCCGAACAGACTTTCTTTATTCTTCACAAACAACCACGAATTCGAATGCAGAGCGCGAAGGCAAGGAGAGAGGGAGGGAGGAAAGGCACTAGACGTTTTTATAATGCCTTCCCGCGCAGGTGTGAGGCATGTCAAGTTATGGGCGAACGGCGCAAAAGCGGGAGATCTCCTATGTCCGACCCACGATGGGGCTCAACAGCTTTGTAGCACGGGCTTCGTCCTCGCTGCAGGATAAAAAGAGTCGTGCTGACAGCGTGGAGATTGCAAACACAGTTACTTTATTCTTCACAAACAACCACGAATTCGAATGAAGAGCGCGAAGGCAAGGAGAGAGAGAGGGAGGAGAGGCAATAGACGTTTTTATAATGCCTTCCCGCGCAGGTGTGAGGCATGTCACGTAATGGCCGAACGGCGCAAAAGCGGAAGGCCTCCTATGTCCGACCAACGATGGCGCTCAACAGCTTTGTAGCACGGGCTTCGTCCTCGCTGCAGCATAAAAAGAGTCGTGCTGACAGCGTGGAGATTGCGAACAGAGTTACTTTATTCTTCACTAACAACCACGAATTCGAATGAAGAGCGCGAAGGCAAGGATAGAGAGAGGGAGGAGAGGCACTAGGCGTTTTTATAATGCCTTCCCGCGCAAGTGTGAGGCATGTCATGTCATGGGCGAACGGCGCGAATGCGGGAGGCCTCCTATGTCCGACCCACGATGGCGCTCAACGGCTTTGTAGCACGGGCTTCGTCCTCGCTGCAGCATAAAAAGAGTCGTGCTGACAGCGTGGAGATTGCGAACAGAGTTACTTTATTCTTCACTAACAACCACGAATTCTAATGAAGAGCGCGAAGGCAAGGATAGAGAGAGGGAGGAGAGGCACTAGGCGTTTTTATAATGCCTTCCCGCGCAAGTGTGAGGCATGTCACGTAATGGCCGAACGGCGCAAAAGCGGAAGGCCTCCTATGTCCGACCAACGATGGCGCTCAACAGCTTTGTAGCACGGGCTTCGTCCTCGCTGCAGGATAAAAAGAGTCGTGCTGACAGCGTGGAGATTGCGAACCGAGTTACTTTATTCTTCACAAACAACCACGAATTCAAACGAAGAGCGCGAAGGCAAGGATAGAGAGAGGGAGGAGAGGCACTAGACGTTTCTATAATGCCTTCCCGCGCAGTTGTGAGGCATATCAAGTCATGGTCGAACGGCGCGAATGCGGGAGGCCTCCTATGTCCGACCCACGGTGGCGCTCAACTGCTTTGTAGCACGGGTTTGTTCCTCGCTGCAGGATAAAAAGAGTCGTGCTGACAGCGTGGAGATTCCGAACAGACTTTCTTTATTCTTCACAAACAACCACGAATTCGAATGCAGAGCGCGAAGGCAAGGAGAGAGGGAGGGAGGAAAGGCACTAGACGTTTTTGTAATGCCTTCCCGCGCAGGTGTGAGGCATGTCATGTTATGGGCGACCGGCGCAAAAGCGGGAGGCCTCCTATGTCCGACCCACGATGGCGCTCAACAGCTTTGTAGCACGGGCTTCGTCTTCGCTGCAGAATAAAAAGAGTCGAGCTGACAGCGTGGAGATTCCGAACAGAGTTTCTTTATTCTTCACAAACAACCACGAATTAGAATGCAGAGCGCTAAGGCAAGGAGAGAAAGAGGGAGCAGAGCGACTAGACGTATTGATAATGCCTTCCAGCGCAGGTGTGAGGCATGTCAAGTTATAGGCGAACGGCGCGAATGCGGAAGGCCTCCTATGTCCGACCCACGATGGCGCTCAACAGCTTTGTAGCACGAGCTTCGTCCTCGCTGCAGGATAAAAAGGGTCGTGCCGACAGTGTGGAGATTGCGAACAGAGTTACTTTATTCTTCACAAACAACCACGAATTCGAATGAAGAGCGCGAAGTCAAGAAGAGAGAGATAGAGCAGAGCGACTAGACGTTGTGATAATGCCTTCCAGCGCAGGTGTGAGGCATGTCAAGTTATGGGCGAGCGGCGCAAAAGCGGAAGGCCTCCTATGTCCGACCAACGATGGCGCTCAACAGCTTTGTAGCACGGGGTTCGTCCTCGCTGCAGGATAAAAAGAGTCGTGCTGACAGCGTGGAGATTGCGAACAGAGTTACTTTATTCTTCACAAACAACCACGAATTCGAAGGAAGAGCGCGAAGGCAAGGATAGAGAGAGGGAGGAGAGGCACTAGACGTTTTTATAATGCCTTCCCGCGCAGTTGTGGGGCATATCAAGTTATTGGCGAGCGGCGCAATTGCGGGAGGCCTCCTATGTCCGACCCACGGTGGCGCTCAACAGCTTTGTAGCACGGGCTTCGTCTTCGCTGCAGGATAAAAAGTGTCGTGCTGACAGCGCGGAGATTGCGAACAGAGTTACTTTATTCTTCACAAACAACCACGAATTCGAATGAAGAGCGCGAAGGCAAGGATAGAGAGAGGGAGGAGAGGCACTAGACGTTTTTATAATGCATTCCCGCGCAGGTGTGAGGCATGTCAAGTTATGGGCGAACGGCGCGAATGCGGGAGGCCTCCTATGTCCGACCCACGGTGGCGCTCAACAGCTTTGTAGAACGGGTTTCGTCCTCGCTGCAGGATAAAAAGAGTCGTGCCGTTAGCGTGGAGATTCCGAAAAGACTTTCTTTATTCTTCACAAACAACCACGAATTCGAATGCAGAGCGCGAAGGCAAGGAGAGAGGGAGGGAGGAAAGGCACTAGACGTTTTTGTAATGCCTTCCCGCGCAGGTGTGAGGCATGTCATGTTATGGGCGACCGGCGCAAAAGCGGGAGGCCTCCTATGTCCGACCCACGATGGCGCTCAACAGCTTTGTAGCACGGGCTTCGTCTTCGCTGCAGGATAAAAAGTGTCGTGCTGACAGCGTGGAGATTGCGAACAGAGTTACTTTATTCTTCACAAACAACCACGAATTCGAATGAAGCGCGCGAAGGCAAGGAGAGAGAGAGGGAGGAGAGGCACTAGACGTTTTTATAAAGCCTTCCCGCGCAGGTGTGAGGCATGTCAAGTAATGGCCGAACGGCGCAAAAGCGGAAGGCCTCCTATGTCCGACCAACGATGGCGCTCAACAGCTTTGTAGCACGGGCTTCGTCTTCGCTGCAGGATAAAAAGAGTCGTGCTGACAGCGTGGAGATTGCGAACAGAGTTACTTTATTCTTCACAAACAACCACGAATTCGAATGAAGAGCGCGAAGACAAGGATAGAGAGAGGGAGGAGAGGCACTAGGCGTTTTTGTAATGCCTTCCCGCGCAGTTGTGGGGCATATCAAGTTATGGGCGAACGGCGCGAATGCGGGAGGCCTCCTATGTCCGACACACGGTGGCGCTCAACAGCTTTGTAGCACGGGTTTCGTCCTCGCTGCAGGATAAAAAGAGTCGTGCTGACAGTGTGGAGATTCCGAACAGACTTTCTTTATTCTTCACAAACAACCACGAATTCGAATGAAGCGCGCGAAGGCAAGGAGAGAGAGAGAAAGAGGAGAGGCACTAGACGTTTTTATAATGCCTTCCAGCGCAGGTGTGAGGCATGTCAAGTTATGGGCGAACGGCGCAAAAGCGGGAGGCCTCATATGTCCGACCCACGATGGCGCTCAACAGCTTTGTAGCACGCGCTCGTCCTCGCTGCAGAATAAAAAGAGTCGAGCTGACAGCGTGGAGATTCCGAACAGAGTTTCTTTATTCTTCACAAACAACCACGAATTAGAATGCAGAGCGCTAAGGCAAGGAGAGAAAGAGGGAGCAGAGCGACTAGACGTATTGATAATGCCTTCCAGCGCAGGTGTGAGGCATGTCAAGTTATAGGCGAACGGCGCGAATGCGGAAGGCCTCCTATGTCCGGCCAACGATGGCGCTCAACAGCTTTGTAGCACGGGCTTCGTCCTCGCTGCAGGATAAAAAGAGTGGTGCTGACAGCGTGGAGATCCCGAACAGAGTTACATTATTCTTCACAAACAACCACAAATTCGAATGCAGAGCACGAAGGCAAGGAGAGAGAGAGAGGGAGCAGAGTGACTAGACGTTTTGATTATGCCTTCCAGCGCAGGTGTGAGGCATGTTAAGTTATGGGCGAACGGCACGAATGCGGGAGGCTTCCTATGTCCGACCCACGGTGGCGCTCAAAAGCTTTGTAGCACGGGCTTCGTCCTCGCTGCAGGATAAAAAGAGTCGTGCTGACAGCGTGGAGATTGCGAACAGTTACTTTATTCTTCACAAACAACCACGAATTCGAATGAAGAGCGCGAAGGCAAGGAGAGACAGAGGGAGGAGAGGCACTAGACGTTTTTATAATGCCTTCCCGCGCAGGTGTGAGGCATGTCACGTAATGGCCGAACGGCGCAAAAGCAGAAGGCCTCCTATGTCCGACCAAGGATGGCGCTCAACAGCTTTGCAGCACGGGCTTCGTCCTCGCTGCAGGATAAAAAGAGTCGTGCTGACAGCGTGGAGATTCCGAACAGAGTTACATTATTCTTCACAAACAACCACGAATTCGAATGCAGAGCGCGAAGGCAAGGAGAGAGAGAGAGGGAGCAGAGCGACTAGACGTTTTTATAATGCCTTACCGCGGAGGTGTGAGGCATGTCAAGCTATGGGCGAACGGCGCGAATGCGGGAGGCCTCCTATGTCCGACCCACGGTGGCGCTCAACAGCTTTGTAGCAAGGGTTTCGTCCTCGCTGCAGGATAAAAAGAGTCGTGCTGAGAGCGTGAATATTGCGAACACAATTACTTTATTCTTCACAAACAACCACGAATTCGAATGAAGAGCGCGAAGGCAAGGATAGAGAGAGGGAGGAGAGGCACTAGACGTTTTATAATGCCTTCCAGCGCAGGTGTGAGGCATGTCAAGTTATCGGCGAGCGGCGCAAATGCGGGATGCTTCTTATGTCCGACCCACCGTGGCGCTCAACAGCTTTGTAGCACGGGCTTCGTCCTCGCTGCAGGATAAAAAGAGTCGTGCTGACAGCGTGGAGATTCCGAACAGAGTTTCTTTATTCTTCACAAACAACCACGAATTAGAATGCAGAGCGCGAAGGCAAGGAGAGAGAGAGGGAGCAGAGCGACTAGACGTTTTGATAATGCCTTCCAGCGCAGGTGAGAGGCATGTCAAGTTATGGGCGAACGGCGCAAAAGCGGGAGGCCTCCTATGTCCGACCCACGATGGCGGTCAACAGCTTTGTAGCACGGGCTTCGTCCTCGCTGCAGGATAAAAAGAGTCGTGCTGACAGCGTGGAGATTGCGAACAGAGTTACTTTATTCTTCACAAACAACCACGAATTCGAAGGAAGAGCGCGAAGGCAAGGATAGAGAGAGGGAGGAGAGGCACTAGGCGTTTTTGTAATGCCTTCCCGCGCAGTTGTGGGGCATATCAAGTTATGGGCGAACGGCGCGAATGCGGGAGGCCTCCTATGTCCGACCCACGGTGGCGCTCAACAGCTTTGTAGCACGGGTTTCGTCCTCGCTGCAGGATAAAAAGAGTCGTGCTGACAGTGTGGAGATTCCGAACAGACTTTCTTTATTCTTCACAAACAACCACGAATTCGAATGAAGCGCGCGAAGGCAAGGAGAGAGAGAGGGAGGAGAGGCACTAGACGTTTTTATAAAGCCTTCCCGCGCAGGTGTGAGGCATGTCAAGTAATGGCCGAACGGCGCAAAAGCGGAAGGCCTCCGATGTCCGACCAACGATGGCGCTCAACAGCTTTGTAGCACGGGCTTCGTCTTCGCTGCAGGATAAAAAGAGTCGTGCTGACAGCGTGGAGATTGCGAACAGAGTTACTTTATTCTTCACAAACAACCACGAATTCGAATGAAGAGCGCGAAGACAAGGATAGAGAGAGGGAGGAGAGGCACTAGGCGTTTTTATAATGCCTTCCCGCGCAGTTGTGGGGCATATCAAGTTATTGGCGAGCGGCGCAATTGCGGGAGGCCTCCTATGTCCGACCCACGGTGGCGCTCAACAGCTTTGTAGCACGGGTTTCGTCCTCGCTGCAGGATAAAAAGAGTCGTGCTGACAGCGTGGAGATTGCGAACAGAGTTACTTTATTCTTCACAAACAACCACGAATTCGAATGAAGCGCGCGAAGGCAGAGAGAGAGAGGGAGGAGAGGCACTAGACGTTTTTATAAAGCCTTCCCGCGCTGGTGTGAGGCATGTCAAGTATTGGCCGAACGGCGCAAAAGCGGAAGGCCTCCTATGTCCGACCAACGATGGCGCTCAACAGCTTTGTAGCACGGGCTTCGTCTTCGCTGCAGGATAAAAAGAGTCGTGCTGACAGCGTGGAGATTGCGAACAGAGTTACTTTATTCTTCACAAACAACCACGAATTCGAATGAAGAGCGCGAAGACAAGGATAGAGAGAGGGAGGAGAGGCACTAGACGTTTTTATAATGCCTTCCCGCGCAGTTGTGGGGCATATCAAGTTATTGGCGAGCGGCGCAATTGCGGGAGGCCTCCTATGTCCGACCCACGGTGGCGCTCAACAGCTTTGTAGCACGGGCTTCGTCTTCGCTGCAGGATAAAAAGTGTCGTGCTGACAGCGCGGAGATTGCGAACAGAGTTACTTTATTCTTCACAAACAACCACGAATTCGAATGAAGAGCGCGAAGGCAAGGATAGAGAGAGGGAGGAGAGGCACTAGACGTTTTTATAATGCCTTCCCGCGCAGTTGTGGGGCATATCAAGTTATTGGCGAGCGGCGCAATTGCGGGAGGCCTCCTATGTCCGACCCACGGTGGCGCTCAACAGCTTTGTAGCACGGGCTTCGTCCTCGCTGCAGGATAAAGAGTCGTGCTGACAGCGTTAAGATTGCGAACAGAGTTACTTTATTCTTCACAAACAACCACGAATTCGAATGAGCGCGAACGCAAGGAGAGAGAGAGGAAGGAGAGGCACTAGGCGTTTTTATAATGCATTCCCGCGCAGGTGTGAGGCATGTCAAGTTATGGGCGAACGGCGCGAATGCGGGAGGCCTCCTATGTCCGACCCACGGTGGCGCTCAACAGCTTTGTAGAACGGGTTTCGTCCTCGCTGCAGGATAAAAAGAGTCGTGCCGTTAGCGTGGAGATTCCGAAAAGACTTTCTTTATTCTTCACAAGCAACCACGAATTCGAATGCCGAGCGCGAAGGCAAGGAGAGAGAGAGGGAGCAGAGCGACAAGACGTTTTGATAATGCCTTCGAGCGCAGGTGTGAGGCATGTCAAGTTATTGGCGAGCGGCGCAAATGCGGGAGGCTTCCTATGTCCGACCCACGGTGGCGCTCAAAAGCTTTGTAGCACGGGCTTCGTCCTCGCTGCAGAATAAAAAGAGTCGTGCTGACAGCGTGGAGATTGCGAACAGAGTTACTTTATTCTTCACAAACAACCACGAATTCGAAGGAAGAGCGCGAAGGCAAGGAGAGAGAGAGAAAGAGGAGAGGCACTAGACGTTTTTATAATGCCTTCCCGCGCAGTTGTGGGGCATATCAAGTTATTGGCGAGCGGCGCAATTGCGGGAGGCCTCCTATGTCCGACCCACGGTGGCGCTCAACAGCTTTGTAGCACGGGCTTCGTCCTCGCTGCAGGATAAAAAGAGTGGTGCTGACAGCGTGGAGATCCCGAACAGAGTTACATTATTCTTCACAAACAACCACAAATTCGAATGCAGAGCACGAAGGCAAGGAGAGAGAGAGAGGGAGCAGAGTGACTAGACGTTTTGATTATGCCTTCCAGCGCAGGTGTGAGGCATGTTAAGTTATGGGCGAACGGCACGAATGCGGGAGGCTTCCTATGTCCGACCCACGGTGGCGCTCAAAAGCTTTGTAGCACGGGCTTCGTCCTCGCTGCAGGATAAAAAGAGTCGTGCTGACAGCGTGGAGATTGCGAACAGTTACTTTATTCTTCACAAACAACCACGAATTCGAATGAAGAGCGCGAAGGCAAGGAGAGACAGAGGGAGGAGAGGCACTAGACGTTTTTATAATGCCTTCCCGCGCAGGTGTGAGGCATGTCACGTAATGGCCGAACGGCGCAAAAGCAGAAGGCCTCCTATGTCCGACCAAGGATGGCGCTCAACAGCTTTGCAGCACGGGCTTCGTCCTCGCTGCAGGATAAAAAGAGTCGTGCTGACAGCGTGGAGATTCCGAACAGAGTTACATTATTCTTCACAAACAACCACGAATTCGAATGCAGAGCGCGAAGGCAAGGAGAGAGAGAGAGGGAGCAGAGCGACTAGACGTTTTTATAATGCCTTACCGCGGAGGTGTGAGGCATGTCAAGCTATGGGCGAACGGCGCGAATGCGGGAGGCCTCCTATGTCCGACCCACGGTGGCGCTCAACAGCTTTGTAGCAAGGGTTTCGTCCTCGCTGCAGGATAAAAAGAGTCGTGCTGAGAGCGTGAATATTGCGAACACAATTACTTTATTCTTCACAAACAACCACGAATTCGAATGAAGAGCGCGAAGGCAAGGATAGAGAGAGGGAGGAGAGGCACTAGACGTTTTATAATGCCTTCCAGCGCAGGTGTGAGGCATGTCAAGTTATCGGCGAGCGGCGCAAATGCGGGATGCTTCTTATGTCCGACCCACCGTGGCGCTCAACAGCTTTGTAGCACGGGCTTCGTCCTCGCTGCAGGATAAAAAGAGTCGTGCTGACAGCGTGGAGATTCCGAACAGAGTTTCTTTATTCTTCACAAACAACCACGAATTAGAATGCAGAGCGCGAAGGCAAGGAGAGAGAGAGGGAGCAGAGCGACTAGACGTTTTGATAATGCCTTCCAGCGCAGGTGAGAGGCATGTCAAGTTATGGGCGAACGGCGCAAAAGCGGGAGGCCTCCTATGTCCGACCCACGATGGCGGTCAACAGCTTTGTAGCACGGGCTTCGTCCTCGCTGCAGGATAAAAAGAGTCGTGCTGACAGCGTGGAGATTGCGAACAGAGTTACTTTATTCTTCACAAACAACCACGAATTCGAAGGAAGAGCGCGAAGGCAAGGATAGAGAGAGGGAGGAGAGGCACTAGGCGTTTTTGTAATGCCTTCCCGCGCAGTTGTGGGGCATATCAAGTTATGGGCGAACGGCGCGAATGCGGGAGGCCTCCTATGTCCGACCCACGGTGGCGCTCAACAGCTTTGTAGCACGGGTTTCGTCCTCGCTGCAGGATAAAAAGAGTCGTGCTGACAGTGTGGAGATTCCGAACAGACTTTCTTTATTCTTCACAAACAACCACGAATTCGAATGAAGCGCGCGAAGGCAAGGAGAGAGAGAGGGAGGAGAGGCACTAGACGTTTTTATAAAGCCTTCCCGCGCAGGTGTGAGGCATGTCAAGTAATGGCCGAACGGCGCAAAAGCGGAAGGCCTCCGATGTCCGACCAACGATGGCGCTCAACAGCTTTGTAGCACGGGCTTCGTCTTCGCTGCAGGATAAAAAGAGTCGTGCTGACAGCGTGGAGATTGCGAACAGAGTTACTTTATTCTTCACAAACAACCACGAATTCGAATGAAGAGCGCGAAGACAAGGATAGAGAGAGGGAGGAGAGGCACTAGGCGTTTTTATAATGCCTTCCCGCGCAGTTGTGGGGCATATCAAGTTATTGGCGAGCGGCGCAATTGCGGGAGGCCTCCTATGTCCGACCCACGGTGGCGCTCAACAGCTTTGTAGCACGGGTTTCGTCCTCGCTGCAGGATAAAAAGAGTCGTGCTGACAGCGTGGAGATTGCGAACAGAGTTACTTTATTCTTCACAAACAACCACGAATTCGAATGAAGCGCGCGAAGGCAGAGAGAGAGAGGGAGGAGAGGCACTAGACGTTTTTATAAAGCCTTCCCGCGCTGGTGTGAGGCATGTCAAGTATTGGCCGAACGGCGCAAAAGCGGAAGGCCTCCTATGTCCGACCAACGATGGCGCTCAACAGCTTTGTAGCACGGGCTTCGTCTTCGCTGCAGGATAAAAAGAGTCGTGCTGACAGCGTGGAGATTGCGAACAGAGTTACTTTATTCTTCACAAACAACCACGAATTCGAATGAAGAGCGCGAAGACAAGGATAGAGAGAGGGAGGAGAGGCACTAGACGTTTTTATAATGCCTTCCCGCGCAGTTGTGGGGCATATCAAGTTATTGGCGAGCGGCGCAATTGCGGGAGGCCTCCTATGTCCGACCCACGGTGGCGCTCAACAGCTTTGTAGCACGGGCTTCGTCTTCGCTGCAGGATAAAAAGTGTCGTGCTGACAGCGCGGAGATTGCGAACAGAGTTACTTTATTCTTCACAAACAACCACGAATTCGAATGAAGAGCGCGAAGGCAAGGATAGAGAGAGGGAGGAGAGGCACTAGACGTTTTTATAATGCCTTCCCGCGCAGTTGTGGGGCATATCAAGTTATTGGCGAGCGGCGCAATTGCGGGAGGCCTCCTATGTCCGACCCACGATGGCGCTCAACAGCTTTGTAGCACGGGCTTCGTCTTCGCTGCAGGATAAAAAGTGTCGTGCTGACAGCGTGGAGATTGCGAACAGAGTTACTTTATTCTTCACAAACAACCACGAATTCGAATGAAGCGCGCGAAGGCAAGGAGAGAGAGAGGGAGGAGAGGCACTAGACGTTTTTATAAAGCCTTCCCGCGCAGGTGTGAGGCATGTCAAGTAATGGCCGAACGGCGCAAAAGCGGAAGGCCTCCTATGTCCGACCAACGATGGCGCTCAACAGCTTTGTAGCACGGGCTTCGTCTTCGCTGCAGGATAAAAAGAGTCGTGCTGACAGCGTGGAGATTGCGAACAGAGTTACTTTATTCTTCACAAACAACCACGAATTCGAATGAAGAGCGCGAAGACAAGGATAGAGAGAGGGAGGAGAGGCACTAGGCGTTTTTGTAATGCCTTCCCGCGCAGTTGTGGGGCATATCAAGTTATGGGCGAACGGCGCGAATGCGGGAGGCCTCCTATGTCCGACACACGGTGGCGCTCAACAGCTTTGTAGCACGGGTTTCGTCCTCGCTGCAGGATAAAAAGAGTCGTGCTGACAGTGTGGAGATTCCGAACAGACTTTCTTTATTCTTCACAAACAACCACGAATTCGAATGAAGCGCGCGAAGGCAAGGAGAGAGAGAGAAAGAGGAGAGGCACTAGACGTTTTTATAATGCCTTCCAGCGCAGGTGTGAGGCATGTCAAGTTATGGGCGAACGGCGCAAAAGCGGGAGGCCTCATATGTCCGACCCACGATGGCGCTCAACAGCTTTGTAGCACGCGCTCGTCCTCGCTGCAGAATAAAAAGAGTCGAGCTGACAGCGTGGAGATTCCGAACAGAGTTTCTTTATTCTTCACAAACAACCACGAATTAGAATGCAGAGCGCTAAGGCAAGGAGAGAAAGAGGGAGCAGAGCGACTAGACGTATTGATAATGCCTTCCAGCGCAGGTGTGAGGCATGTCAAGTTATAGGCGAACGGCGCGAATGCGGAAGGCCTCCTATGTCCGGCCAACGATGGCGCTCAACAGCTTTGTAGCACGGGCTTCGTCCTCGCTGCAGGATAAAAAGAGTGGTGCTGACAGCGTGGAGATCCCGAACAGAGTTACATTATTCTTCACAAACAACCACAAATTCGAATGCAGAGCACGAAGGCAAGGAGAGAGAGAGAGGGAGCAGAGTGACTAGACGTTTTGATTATGCCTTCCAGCGCAGGTGTGAGGCATGTTAAGTTATGGGCGAACGGCACGAATGCGGGAGGCTTCCTATGTCCGACCCACGGTGGCGCTCAAAAGCTTTGTAGCACGGGCTTCGTCCTCGCTGCAGGATAAAAAGAGTCGTGCTGACAGCGTGGAGATTGCGAACAGTTACTTTATTCTTCACAAACAACCACGAATTCGAATGAAGAGCGCGAAGGCAAGGAGAGACAGAGGGAGGAGAGGCACTAGACGTTTTTATAATGCCTTCCCGCGCAGGTGTGAGGCATGTCACGTAATGGCCGAACGGCGCAAAAGCAGAAGGCCTCCTATGTCCGACCAAGGATGGCGCTCAACAGCTTTGCAGCACGGGCTTCGTCCTCGCTGCAGGATAAAAAGAGTCGTGCTGACAGCGTGGAGATTCCGAACAGAGTTACATTATTCTTCACAAACAACCACGAATTCGAATGCAGAGCGCGAAGGCAAGGAGAGAGAGAGGGAGGAGAGGCAATAGACGTTTTTATAATGCCTTCCCGCGCAGGTGTGAGGCATGTCAAGTTATGGGCGAACGGCGCAAAAGCGGGAGATCTCCTATGTCCGACCCACGATGGGGCTCAACAGCTTTGTAGCACGGGCTTCGTCCTCGCTGCAGGATAAAAAGAGTCGTGCTGACAGCGTGGAGATTGCAAACACAGTTACTTTATTCTTCACAAACAACCACGAATTCGAATGAAGAGCGCGAAGGCAAGGAGAGAGAGAGGGAGGAGAGGCACTAGACGTTTTTATAATGCCTTCCCGCGCAGGTGTGAGGCATGTCACGTAATGGCCGAACGGCGCAAAAGCGGAAGGCCTCCTATGTCCGACCAACGATGGCGCTCAACAGCTTTGTAGCACGGGCTTCGTCCTCGCTGCAGCATAAAAAGAGTCGTGCTGACAGCGTGGAGATTGCGAACAGAGTTACTTTATTCTTCACTAACAACCACGAATTCGAATGAAGAGCGCGAAGGCAAGGATAGAGAGAGGGAGGAGAGGCACTAGACGTTTCTATAATGCCTTCCCGTGCAGTTGTGAGGCATATCAAGTCATGGTCGAACGGCGCGAATGCGGGAGGCCTCCTATGTCCGACCCACGATGGCGCTCAACAGCTTTGTAGCATGGGCTTCGTCCTCGCTGCAGGATAAAAAGAGTCGTGCTGACAGCGTGGAGATTGCGAACCGAGTTACTTTATTCTTCACAAACAACCACTAATTCAAACGAAGAGCGCGAAGGCAAGGATAGAGAGAGGGAGGAGAGGCACTAGACGTTTCTATAATGCCTTCCCGCGCAGTTGTGAGGCATATCAAGTCATGGTCGAACGGCGCGAATGCGGGAGGCCTCCTATGTCCGACCCACGGTGGCGCTCAACTGCTTTGTAGCACGGGTTTGTTCCTCGCTGCAGGATAAAAAGAGTCGTGCTGAGAGCGTGGAGATTCCGAACAGACTTTCTTTATTCTTCACAAACAACCACGAATTCGAATGCAGAGCGCGAAGGCAAGGAGAGAGGGAGGGAGGAAAGGCACTAGACGTTTTTATAATGCCTTCCCGCGCAGGTGTGAGGCATGTCAAGTTATGGGCGAACGGCGCAAAAGCGGGAGATCTCCTATGTCCGACCCACGATGGGGCTCAACAGCTTTGTAGCACGGGCTTCGTCCTCGCTGCAGGATAAAAAGAGTCGTGCTGACAGCGTGGAGATTGCAAACACAGTTACTTTATTCTTCACAAACAACCACGAATTCGAATGAAGAGCGCGAAGGCAAGGAGAGAGAGAGGGAGGAGAGGCAATAGACGTTTTTATAATGCCTTCCCGCGCAGGTGTGAGGCATGTCACGTAATGGCCGAACGGCGCAAAAGCGGAAGGCCTCCTATGTCCGACCAACGATGGCGCTCAACAGCTTTGTAGCACGGGCTTCGTCCTCGCTGCAGCATAAAAAGAGTCGTGCTGACAGCGTGGAGATTGCGAACAGAGTTACTTTATTCTTCACTAACAACCACGAATTCGAATGAAGAGCGCGAAGGCAAGGATAGAGAGAGGGAGGAGAGGCACTAGGCGTTTTTATAATGCCTTCCCGCGCAAGTGTGAGGCATGTCATGTCATGGGCGAACGGCGCGAATGCGGGAGGCCTCCTATGTCCGACCCACGATGGCGCTCAACGGCTTTGTAGCACGGGCTTCGTCCTCGCTGCAGCATAAAAAGAGTCGTGCTGACAGCGTGGAGATTGCGAACAGAGTTACTTTATTCTTCACTAACAACCACGAATTCGAATGAAGAGCGCGAAGGCAAGGATAGAGAGAGGGAGAAGAGGCACTAGGCGTTTTTATAATGCCTTCCCGCGCAAGTGTGAGGCATGTCACGTAATGGCCGAACGGCGCAAAAGCGGAAGGCCTCCTATGTCCGACCAACGATGGCGCTCAACAGCTTTGTAGCACGCGCTTCGTCCTCGCTGCAGGATAAAAAGAGTCGTGCTGACAGCGTGGAGATTGCGAACCGAGTTACTTTATTCTTCACAAACAACCACGAATTCAAACGAAGAGCGCGAAGGCAAGGATAGAGAGAGGGAGGAGAGGCACTAGACGTTTCTATAATGCCTTCCCGCGCAGTTGTGAGGCATATCAAGTCATGGTCGAACGGCGCGAATGCGGGAGGCCTCCTATGTCCGACCCACGGTGGCGCTCAACTGCTTTGTAGCACGGGTTTGTTCCTCGCTGCAGGATAAAAAGAGTCGTGCTGACAGCGTGGAGATTCCGAACAGACTTTCTTTATTCTTCACAAACAACCACGAATTCGAATGCAGAGCGCGAAGGCAAGGAGAGAGGGAGGGAGGAAAGGCACTAGACGTTTTTATAATGCCTTCCCGCGCAGGTGTGAGGCATGTCAAGTTATGGGCGAACGGCGCAAAAGCGGGAGATCTCCTATGTCCGACCCACGATGGGGCTCAACAGCTTTGTAGCACGGGCTTCGTCCTCGCTGCAGGATAAAAAGAGTCGTGCTGACAGCGTGGAGATTGCAAACACAGTTACTTTATTCTTCACAAACAACCACGAATTCGAATGAAGAGCGCGAAGGCAAGGAGAGAGAGAGGGAGGAGAGGCAATAGACGTTTTTATAATGCCTTCCCGCGCAGGTGTGAGGCATGTCACGTAATGGCCGAACGGCGCAAAAGCGGAAGGCCTCCTATGTCCGACCAACGATGGCGCTCAACAGCTTTGTAGCACGGGCTTCGTCCTCGCTGCAGCATAAAAAGAGTCGTGCTGACAGCGTGGAGATTGCGAACAGAGTTACTTTATTCTTCACTAACAACCACGAATTCGAATGAAGAGCGCGAAGGCAAGGATAGAGAGAGGGAGGAGAGGCACTAGGCGTTTTTATAATGCCTTCCCGCGCAAGTGTGAGGCATGTCATGTCATGGGCGAACGGCGCGAATGCGGGAGGCCTCCTATGTCCGACCCACGATGGCGCTCAACGGCTTTGTAGCACGGGCTTCGTCCTCGCTGCAGCATAAAAAGAGTCGTGCTGACAGCGTGGAGATTGCGAACAGAGTTACTTTATTCTTCACTAACAACCACGAATTCTAATGAAGAGCGCGAAGGCAAGGATAGAGAGAGGGAGGAGAGGCACTAGGCGTTTTTATAATGCCTTCCCGCGCAAGTGTGAGGCATGTCACGTAATGGCCGAACGGCGCAAAAGCGGAAGGCCTCCTATGTCCGACCAACGATGGCGCTCAACAGCTTTGTAGCACGGGCTTCGTCCTCGCTGCAGGATAAAAAGAGTCGTGCTGACAGCGTGGAGATTGCGAACCGAGTTACTTTATTCTTCACAAACAACCACGAATTCAAACGAAGAGCGCGAAGGCAAGGATAGAGAGAGGGAGGAGAGGCACTAGACGTTTCTATAATGCCTTCCCGCGCAGTTGTGAGGCATATCAAGTCATGGTCGAACGGCGCGAATGCGGGAGGCCTCCTATGTCCGACCCACGGTGGCGCTCAACTGCTTTGTAGCACGGGTTTGTTCCTCGCTGCAGGATAAAAAGAGTCGTGCTGACAGCGTGGAGATTCCGAACAGACTTTCTTTATTCTTCACAAACAACCACGAATTCGAATGCAGAGCGCGAAGGCAAGGAGAGAGGGAGGGAGGAAAGGCACTAGACGTTTTTGTAATGCCTTCCCGCGCAGGTGTGAGGCATGTCATGTTATGGGCGACCGGCGCAAAAGCGGGAGGCCTCCTATGTCCGACCCACGATGGCGCTCAACAGCTTTGTAGCACGGGCTTCGTCTTCGCTGCAGAATAAAAAGAGTCGAGCTGACAGCGTGGAGATTCCGAACAGAGTTTCTTTATTCTTCACAAACAACCACGAATTAGAATGCAGAGCGCTAAGGCAAGGAGAGAAAGAGGGAGCAGAGCGACTAGACGTATTGATAATGCCTTCCAGCGCAGGTGTGAGGCATGTCAAGTTATAGGCGAACGGCGCGAATGCGGAAGGCCTCCTATGTCCGACCCACGATGGCGCTCAACAGCTTTGTAGCACGAGCTTCGTCCTCGCTGCAGGATAAAAAGGGTCGTGCCGACAGTGTGGAGATTGCGAACAGAGTTACTTTATTCTTCACAAACAACCACGAATTCGAATGAAGAGCGCGAAGTCAAGAAGAGAGAGATAGAGCAGAGCGACTAGACGTTGTGATAATGCCTTCCAGCGCAGGTGTGAGGCATGTCAAGTTATGGGCGAGCGGCGCAAAAGCGGAAGGCCTCCTATGTCCGACCAACGATGGCGCTCAACAGCTTTGTAGCACGGGGTTCGTCCTCGCTGCAGGATAAAAAGAGTCGTGCTGACAGCGTGGAGATTGCGAACAGAGTTACTTTATTCTTCACAAACAACCACGAATTCGAAGGAAGAGCGCGAAGGCAAGGATAGAGAGAGGGAGGAGAGGCACTAGACGTTTTTATAATGCCTTCCCGCGCAGTTGTGGGGCATATCAAGTTATTGGCGAGCGGCGCAATTGCGGGAGGCCTCCTATGTCCGACCCACGGTGGCGCTCAACAGCTTTGTAGCACGGGCTTCGTCTTCGCTGCAGGATAAAAAGTGTCGTGCTGACAGCGCGGAGATTGCGAACAGAGTTACTTTATTCTTCACAAACAACCACGAATTCGAATGAAGAGCGCGAAGGCAAGGATAGAGAGAGGGAGGAGAGGCACTAGACGTTTTTATAATGCATTCCCGCGCAGGTGTGAGGCATGTCAAGTTATGGGCGAACGGCGCGAATGCGGGAGGCCTCCTATGTCCGACCCACGGTGGCGCTCAACAGCTTTGTAGAACGGGTTTCGTCCTCGCTGCAGGATAAAAAGAGTCGTGCCGTTAGCGTGGAGATTCCGAAAAGACTTTCTTTATTCTTCACAAACAACCACGAATTCGAATGCAGAGCGCGAAGGCAAGGAGAGAGGGAGGGAGGAAAGGCACTAGACGTTTTTGTAATGCCTTCCCGCGCAGGTGTGAGGCATGTCATGTTATGGGCGACCGGCGCAAAAGCGGGAGGCCTCCTATGTCCGACCCACGATGGCGCTCAACAGCTTTGTAGCACGGGCTTCGTCTTCGCTGCAGGATAAAAAGTGTCGTGCTGACAGCGTGGAGATTGCGAACAGAGTTACTTTATTCTTCACAAACAACCACGAATTCGAATGAAGCGCGCGAAGGCAAGGAGAGAGAGAGGGAGGAGAGGCACTAGACGTTTTTATAAAGCCTTCCCGCGCAGGTGTGAGGCATGTCAAGTAATGGCCGAACGGCGCAAAAGCGGAAGGCCTCCTATGTCCGACCAACGATGGCGCTCAACAGCTTTGTAGCACGGGCTTCGTCTTCGCTGCAGGATAAAAAGAGTCGTGCTGACAGCGTGGAGATTGCGAACAGAGTTACTTTATTCTTCACAAACAACCACGAATTCGAATGAAGAGCGCGAAGACAAGGATAGAGAGAGGGAGGAGAGGCACTAGGCGTTTTTGTAATGCCTTCCCGCGCAGTTGTGGGGCATATCAAGTTATGGGCGAACGGCGCGAATGCGGGAGGCCTCCTATGTCCGACACACGGTGGCGCTCAACAGCTTTGTAGCACGGGTTTCGTCCTCGCTGCAGGATAAAAAGAGTCGTGCTGACAGTGTGGAGATTCCGAACAGACTTTCTTTATTCTTCACAAACAACCACGAATTCGAATGAAGCGCGCGAAGGCAAGGAGAGAGAGAGAAAGAGGAGAGGCACTAGACGTTTTTATAATGCCTTCCAGCGCAGGTGTGAGGCATGTCAAGTTATGGGCGAACGGCGCAAAAGCGGGAGGCCTCATATGTCCGACCCACGATGGCGCTCAACAGCTTTGTAGCACGCGCTCGTCCTCGCTGCAGAATAAAAAGAGTCGAGCTGACAGCGTGGAGATTCCGAACAGAGTTTCTTTATTCTTCACAAACAACCACGAATTAGAATGCAGAGCGCTAAGGCAAGGAGAGAAAGAGGGAGCAGAGCGACTAGACGTATTGATAATGCCTTCCAGCGCAGGTGTGAGGCATGTCAAGTTATAGGCGAACGGCGCGAATGCGGAAGGCCTCCTATGTCCGACCCACGATGGCGCTCAACAGCTTTGTAGCACGAGCTTCGTCCTCGCTGCAGGATAAAAAGGGTCGTGCCGACAGTGTGGAGATTGCGAACAGAGTTACTTTATTCTTCACAAACAACCACGAATTCGAATGAAGAGCGCGAAGTCAAGAAGAGAGAGATAGAGCAGAGCGACTAGACGTTGTGATAATGCCTTCCAGCGCAGGTGTGAGGCATGTCAAGTTATGGGCGAGCGGCTCAAAAGCGGAAGGCCTCCTATGTCCGACCAACGATGGCGCTCAACAGCTTTGTAGCACGGGGTTCGTCCTCGCTGCAGGATAAAAAGAGTCGTGCTGACAGCGTGGAGATTGCGAACAGAGTTACTTTATTCTTCACAAACAACCACGAATTCGAAGGAAGAGCGCGAAGGCAAGGATAGAGAGAGGGAGGAGAGGCACTAGACGTTTTTATAATGCCTTCCCGCGCAGTTGTGGGGCATATCAAGTTATTGGCGAGCGGCGCAATTGCGGGAGGCCTCCTATGTCCGACCCACGGTGGCGCTCAACAGCTTTGTAGCACGGGCTTCGTCTTCGCTGCAGGATAAAAAGTGTCGTGCTGACAGCGCGGAGATTGCGAACAGAGTTACTTTATTCTTCACAAACAACCACGAATTCGAATGAAGAGCGCGAAGGCAAGGATAGAGAGAGGGAGGAGAGGCACTAGACGTTTTTATAATGCATTCCCGCGCAGGTGTGAGGCATGTCAAGTTATGGGCGAACGGCGCGAATGCGGGAGGCCTCCTATGTCCGACCCACGGTGGCGCTCAACAGCTTTGTAGAACGGGTTTCGTCCTCGCTGCAGGATAAAAAGAGTCGTGCCGTTAGCGTGGAGATTCCGAAAAGACTTTCTTTATTCTTCACAAGCAACCACGAATTCGAATGCCGAGCGCGAAGGCAAGGAGAGAGAGAGGGAGGAGAGGCAATAGACGTTTTTATAATGCCTTCCCGCGCAGGTGTGAGGCATGTCACGTAATGGCCGAACGGCGCAAAAGCGGAAGGCCTCCTATGTCCGACCAACGATGGCGCTCAACAGCTTTGTAGCACGGGCTTCGTCCTCGCTGCAGCATAAAAAGAGTCGTGCTGACAGCGTGGAGATTGCGAACAGAGTTACTTTATTCTTCACTAACAACCACGAATTCGAATGAAGAGCGCGAAGGCAAGGATAGAGAGAGGGAGGAGAGGCACTAGGCGTTTTTATAATGCCTTCCCGCGCAAGTGTGAGGCATGTCATGTTATGGGCGAACGGCGCGAATGCGGGAGGCCTCCTATGTCCGACCCACGATGGCGCTCAACGGCTTTGTAGCACGGGCTTCGTCCTCGCTGCAGCATAAAAAGAGTCGTGCTGACAGCGTGGAGATTGGGAACAGAGTTACTTTATTCTTCACTAACAACCACGAATTCGAATGAAGAGCGCGAAGGCAAGGATAGAGAGAGGGAGGAGAGGCACTAGGCGTTTTTATAATGCCTTCCCGCGCAAGTGTGAGGCATGTCACGTAATGGCCGAACGGCGCAAAAGCGGAAGGCCTCCTATGTCCGACCAACGATGGCGCTCAACAGCTTTGTAGCACGGGCTTCGTCCTCGCTGCAGGATAAAAAGAGTCGTGCTGACAGCGTGGAGATTGCGAACCGAGTTACTTTATTCTTCACAAACAACCACGAATTCAAACGAAGAGCGCGAAGGCAAGGATAGAGAGAGGGAGGAGAGGCACTAGACGTTTCTATAATGCCTTCCCGCGCAGTTGTGAGGCATATCAAGTCATGGTCGAACGGCGCGAATGCGGGAGGCCTCCTATGTCCGACCCACGGTGGCGCTCAACTGCTTTGTAGCACGGGTTTTTCCTCGCTGCAGGATAAAAAGAGTCGTGCTGACAGCGTGGAGATTCCGAACAGACTTTCTTTATTCTTCACAAACAACCACGAATTCGAATGCAGAGCGCGAAGGCAAGGAGAGAGGGAGGGAGGAAAGGCACTAGACGTTTTTGTAATGCCTTCCCGCGCAGGTGTGAGGCATGTCATGTTATGGGCGACCGGCGCAAAAGCGGGAGGCCTCCTATGTCCGACCCACGATGGCGCTCAACAGCTTTGTAGCACGGGCTTCGTCTTCGCTGCAGGATAAAAAGTGTCGTGCTGACAGCGTGGAGATTGCGAACAGAGTTACTTTATTCTTCACAAACAACCACGAATTCGAATGAAGAGCGCGAAGGCAAGGATAGAGAGAGGGAGGAGAGGCACTAGACGTTTTTATAATGCATTCCCGCGCAGGTGTGAGGCATGTCAAGTTATGGGCGAACGGCGCGAATGCGGGAGGCCTCCTATGTCCGACCCACGGTGGCGCTCAACAGCTTTGTAGAACGGGTTTCGTCCTCGCTGCAGGATAAAAAGAGTCGTGCCGTTAGCGTGGAGATTCCGAAAAGACTTTCTTTATTCTTCACAAGCAACCACGAATTCGAATGCCGAGCGCGAAGGCAAGGAGAGAGAGAGGGAGCAGAGCGACAAGACGTTTTGATAATGCCTTCGAGCGCAGGTGTGAGGCATGTCAAGTTATTGGCGAGCGGCGCAAATGCGGGAGGCTTCCTATGTCCGACCCACGGTGGCGCTCAAAAGCTTTGTAGCACGGGCTTCGTCCTCGCTGCAGAATAAAAAGAGTCGTGCTGACAGCGTGGAGATTGCGAACAGAGTTACTTTATTCTTCACAAACAACCACGAATTCGAAGGAAGAGCGCGAAGGCAAGGAGAGAGAGAGAAAGAGGAGAGGCACTAGACGTTTTTATAATGCCTTCCAGCGCAGGTGTGAGGCATGTCAAGTTATGGGCGAACGGCGCAAAAGCGGAAGGCCTCCTATGTCCGACCCACGATGGCGCTCAACAGCTTTGTAGCACGAGCTTCGTCCTCGCTGCAGGATAAAAAGGATCGTGCCGACAGTGTGGAGATTGCGAACAGAGTTACTTTATTCTTCACAAACAACCACGAATTCGAAGGAAGAGCGCGAAGGCAAGGAGAGAGAGAGAAAGAGGAGAGGCACTAGACGTTGTGATAATGCCTTCCAGCGCAGGTGTGAGGCATGTCAAGTTATGGGCGAACGGCGCAAAAGCGGGAGATCACCTATGTCCGACCCACGATGGCGCTCAACAGCTTTGTAGTACGGGCTTCGTCCTCGCTGCAGGATAAAAAGAGTCGTGCTGACAGCGTGGAGATTCCGAACAGAGTTACTTTATTCTTCACACACAACCACGAATTCGAATGAAGAGCGCGAAGTCAAGAAGAGAGAGATAGAGCAGAGCGACTAGACGTTGTGATAATGCCTTCCAGCGCAGGTGTGAGGCATGTCAAGTTATGGGCGAGCGGCGCAAATGCGGGAGACTTCCTATGTGCGACCCACGATGGCGCTCAACAGCTTTGTAGCACGGGGTTCGTCCTCGCTGCAGGATAAAAAGAGTCGTGCTGACTGCGTGGAGATTCCGAACAGAGTTACTTTATTTTTCACTATCAACCACGAAATCGAATGCAGAGCGCGAAGGCAAGGAGAGAGAGAGGGAGCAGAGCGACTAGACGTTTTGATAATGCCTTCCAGCTCAGGTGTGAGGCATGTCAAGTTATGGGCAAACGGCGCGAATGTGGGAGGCTTCCTATGTCCGACCCACGGTGGTGCTCAAAAGCTTTGTAGCACGGGCTTCGTCCTCGCTGCAGGATAAAAAGAGTCGTGCTGACAGCGTGGAGATTGCGACCAGCGTTACTTTATTCTTCACAAACAACCACGAATTTGAATGAAGAGCACGAAGGCAAGGAGAGAGAGAGGGAGGAGAGGCACTAGACGTTTTTATAATGCCTTCCCGCGCAGGTGTGAGGCATCTCACGTAATGGCCAAACGGCGCAAAAGCGGAAGGCCTCCTATGTCCGGCCAACGATGGCGCTCAACAGCTTTGTAGCACGGGCTTCGTCCTCGCTGCAGGATAAAAAGAGTGGTGCTGACAGCGTGGAGATCCCGAACAGAGTTACATTATTCTTCACAAACAACCACAAATTCGAATGCAGAGCACGAAGGCAAGGAGAGAGAGAGAGGGAGCAGAGTGACTAGACGTTTTGATTATGCCTTCCAGCGCAGGTGTGAGGCATGTTAAGTTATGGGCGAACGGCACGAATGCGGGAGGCTTCCTATGTCCGACCCACGGTGGCGCTCAAAAGCTTTGTAGCACGGGCTTCGTCCTCGCTGCAGGATAAAAAGAGTCGTGCTGACAGCGTGGAGATTGCGAACAGTTACTTTATTCTTCACAAACAACCACGAATTCGAATGAAGAGCGCGAAGGCAAGGAGAGACAGAGGGAGGAGAGGCACTAGACGTTTTTATAATGCCTTCCCGCGCAGGTGTGAGGCATGTCACGTAATGGCCGAACGGCGCAAAAGCAGAAGGCCTCCTATGTCCGACCAAGGATGGCGCTCAACAGCTTTGCAGCACGGGCTTCGTCCTCGCTGCAGGATAAAAAGAGTCGTGCTGACAGCGTGGAGATTCCGAACAGAGTTACATTATTCTTCACAAACAACCACGAATTCGAATGCAGAGCGCGAAGGCAAGGAGAGAGAGAGAGGGAGCAGAGCGACTAGACGTTTTTATAATGCCTTACCGCGGAGGTGTGAGGCATGTCAAGCTATGGGCGAACGGCGCGAATGCGGGAGGCCTCCTATGTCCGACCCACGGTGGCGCTCAACAGCTTTGTAGCAAGGGTTTCGTCCTCGCTGCAGGATAAAAAGAGTCGTGCTGAGAGCGTGAATATTGCGAACACAATTACTTTATTCTTCACAAACAACCACGAATTCGAATGAAGAGCGCGAAGGCAAGGATAGAGAGAGGGAGGAGAGGCACTAGACGTTTTATAATGCCTTCCAGCGCAGGTGTGAGGCATGTCAAGTTATCGGCGAGCGGCGCAAATGCGGGATGCTTCTTATGTCCGACCCACCGTGGCGCTCAACAGCTTTGTAGCACGGGCTTCGTCCTCGCTGCAGGATAAAAAGAGTCGTGCTGACAGCGTGGAGATTCCGAACAGAGTTTCTTTATTCTTCACAAACAACCACGAATTAGAATGCAGAGCGCGAAGGCAAGGAGAGAGAGAGGGAGCAGAGCGACTAGACGTTTTGATAATGCCTTCCAGCGCAGGTGAGAGGCATGTCAAGTTATGGGCGAACGGCGCAAAAGCGGGAGGCCTCCTATGTCCGACCCACGATGGCGGTCAACAGCTTTGTAGCACGGGCTTCGTCCTCGCTGCAGGATAAAAAGAGTCGTGCTGACAGCGTGGAGATTGCGAACAGAGTTACTTTATTCTTCACAAACAACCACGAATTCGAAGGAAGAGCGCGAAGGCAAGGATAGAGAGAGGGAGGAGAGGCACTAGGCGTTTTTGTAATGCCTTCCCGCGCAGTTGTGGGGCATATCAAGTTATGGGCGAACGGCGCGAATGCGGGAGGCCTCCTATGTCCGACCCACGGTGGCGCTCAACAGCTTTGTAGCACGGGTTTCGTCCTCGCTGCAGGATAAAAAGAGTCGTGCTGACAGTGTGGAGATTCCGAACAGACTTTCTTTATTCTTCACAAACAACCACGAATTCGAATGAAGCGCGCGAAGGCAAGGAGAGAGAGAGGGAGGAGAGGCACTAGACGTTTTTATAAAGCCTTCCCGCGCAGGTGTGAGGCATGTCAAGTAATGGCCGAACGGCGCAAAAGCGGAAGGCCTCCGATGTCCGACCAACGATGGCGCTCAACAGCTTTGTAGCACGGGCTTCGTCTTCGCTGCAGGATAAAAAGAGTCGTGCTGACAGCGTGGAGATTGCGAACAGAGTTACTTTATTCTTCACAAACAACCACGAATTCGAATGAAGAGCGCGAAGACAAGGATAGAGAGAGGGAGGAGAGGCACTAGGCGTTTTTATAATGCCTTCCCGCGCAGTTGTGGGGCATATCAAGTTATTGGCGAGCGGCGCAATTGCGGGAGGCCTCCTATGTCCGACCCACGGTGGCGCTCAACAGCTTTGTAGCACGGGTTTCGTCCTCGCTGCAGGATAAAAAGAGTCGTGCTGACAGCGTGGAGATTGCGAACAGAGTTACTTTATTCTTCACAAACAACCACGAATTCGAATGAAGCGCGCGAAGGCAGAGAGAGAGAGGGAGGAGAGGCACTAGACGTTTTTATAAAGCCTTCCCGCGCTGGTGTGAGGCATGTCAAGTATTGGCCGAACGGCGCAAAAGCGGAAGGCCTCCTATGTCCGACCAACGATGGCGCTCAACAGCTTTGTAGCACGGGCTTCGTCTTCGCTGCAGGATAAAAAGAGTCGTGCTGACAGCGTGGAGATTGCGAACAGAGTTACTTTATTCTTCACAAACAACCACGAATTCGAATGAAGAGCGCGAAGACAAGGATAGAGAGAGGGAGGAGAGGCACTAGACGTTTTTATAATGCCTTCCCGCGCAGTTGTGGGGCATATCAAGTTATTGGCGAGCGGCGCAATTGCGGGAGGCCTCCTATGTCCGACCCACGGTGGCGCTCAACAGCTTTGTAGCACGGGCTTCGTCTTCGCTGCAGGATAAAAAGTGTCGTGCTGACAGCGCGGAGATTGCGAACAGAGTTACTTTATTCTTCACAAACAACCACGAATTCGAATGAAGAGCGCGAAGGCAAGGATAGAGAGAGGGAGGAGAGGCACTAGACGTTTTTATAATGCCTTCCCGCGCAGTTGTGGGGCATATCAAGTTATTGGCGAGCGGCGCAATTGCGGGAGGCCTCCTATGTCCGACCCACGGTGGCGCTCAACAGCTTTGTAGCACGGGCTTCGTCCTCGCTGCAGGATAAAGAGTCGTGCTGACAGCGTTAAGATTGCGAACAGAGTTACTTTATTCTTCACAAACAACCACGAATTCGAATGAGCGCGAACGCAAGGAGAGAGAGAGGAAGGAGAGGCACTAGGCGTTTTTATAATGCATTCCCGCGCAGGTGTGAGGCATGTCAAGTTATGGGCGAACGGCGCGAATGCGGGAGGCCTCCTATGTCCGACCCACGGTGGCGCTCAACAGCTTTGTAGAACGGGTTTCGTCCTCGCTGCAGGATAAAAAGAGTCGTGCCGTTAGCGTGGAGATTCCGAAAAGACTTTCTTTATTCTTCACAAGCAACCACGAATTCGAATGCCGAGCGCGAAGGCAAGGAGAGAGAGAGGGAGCAGAGCGACAAGACGTTTTGATAATGCCTTCGAGCGCAGGTGTGAGGCATGTCAAGTTATTGGCGAGCGGCGCAAATGCGGGAGGCTTCCTATGTCCGACCCACGGTGGCGCTCAAAAGCTTTGTAGCACGGGCTTCGTCCTCGCTGCAGAATAAAAAGAGTCGTGCTGACAGCGTGGAGATTGCGAACAGAGTTACTTTATTCTTCACAAACAACCACGAATTCGAAGGAAGAGCGCGAAGGCAAGGAGAGAGAGAGAAAGAGGAGAGGCACTAGACGTTTTTATAATGCCTTCCAGCGCAGGTGTGAGGCATGTCAAGTTATGGGCGAACGGCGCAAAAGCGGGAGGCCTCATATGTCCGACCCACGATGGCGCTCAACAGCTTTGTAGCACGCGCTCGTCCTCGCTGCAGAATAAAAAGAGTCGAGCTGACAGCGTGGAGATTCCGAACAGAGTTTCTTTATTCTTTACAAACAACCACGAATTAGAATGCAGAGCGCTAAGGCAAGGAGAGAAAGAGGGAGCAGAGCGACTAGACGTATTGATAATGCCTTCCAGCGCAGGTGTGAGGCATGTCAAGTTATAGGCGAACGGCGCGAATGCGGAAGGCCTCCTATGTCCGACCCACGATGGCGCTCAACAGCTTTGTAGCACGAGCTTCGTCCTCGCTGCAGGATAAAAAGGGTCGTGCCGACAGTGTGGAGATTGCGAACAGAGTTACTTTATTCTTCACAAACAACCACGAATTCGAATGAAGAGCGCGAAGTCAAGAAGAGAGAGATAGAGCAGAGCGACTAGACGTTGTGATAATGCCTTCCAGCGCAGGTGTGAGGCATGTCAAGTTATGGGCGAGCGGCGCAAATGCGGGAGACTTCCTATGTGCGACCCACGATGGCGCTCAACAGCTTTGTAGCACGGGGTTCGTCCTCGCTGCAGGATAAAAAGAGTCGTGCTGACAGCGTGGAGATTGCGAACAGAGTTACTTTATTCTTCACAAACAACCACGAATTCGAAGGAAGAGCGCGAAGGCAAGGATAGAGAGAGGGAGGAGAGGCACTAGACGTTTTTATAATGCCTTCCCGCGCAGTTGTGGGGCATATCAAGTTATTGGCGAGCGGCGCAATTGCGGGAGGCCTCCTATGTCCGACCCACGGTGGCGCTCAACAGCTTTGTAGCACGGGCTTCGTCTTCGCTGCAGGATAAAAAGTGTCGTGCTGACAGCGCGGAGATTGCGAACAGAGTTACTTTATTCTTCACAAACAACCACGAATTCGAATGAAGAGCGCGAAGGCAAGGATAGAGAGAGGGAGGAGAGGCACTAGACGTTTTTATAATGCCTTCCCGCGCAGTTGTGGGGCATATCAAGTTATTGGCGAGCGGCGCAATTGCGGGAGGCCTCCTATGTCCGACCCACGGTGGCGCTCAACAGCTTTGTAGCACGGGCTTCGTCCTCGCTGCAGGATAAAGAGTCGTGCTGACAGCGTGGAGATTGCGAACAGAGTTACTTTATTCTTCACAAACAACCACGAATTCGAATGAGCGCGAACGCAAGGAGAGAGAGAGAGGAAGGAGAGGCACTAGGCGTTTTTATAATGCATTCCCGCGCAGGTGTGAGGCATGTCAAGTTATGGGCGAACGGCGCGAATGCGGGAGGCCTCCTATGTCCGACCCACGGTGGCGCTCAACAGCTTTGTAGAACGGGTTTCGTCCTCGCTGCAGGATAAAAAGAGTCGTGCCGTTAGCGTGGAGATTCCGAAAATACTTTCTTTATTCTTCACAAGCAACCACGAATTCGAATGCCGAGCGCGAAGGCAAGGAGAGAGAGAGGGAGCAGAGCGACAAGACGTTTTGATAATGCCTTCGAGCGCAGGTGTGAGGCATGTCAAGTTATTGGCGAGCGGCGCAAATGCGGGAGGCTTCCTATGTCCGACCCACGGTGGCGCTCAAAAGCTTTGTAGCACGGGCTTCGTCCTCGCTGCAGAATAAAAAGAGTCGTGCTGACAGCGTGGAGATTGCGAACAGAGTTACTTTATTCTTCACAAACAACCACGAATTCGAAGGAAGAGCGCGAAGGCAAGGAGAGAGAGAGAAAGAGGAGAGGCACTAGACGTTTTTATAATGCCTTCCAGCGCAGGTGTGAGGCATGTCAAGTTATGGGCGAACGGCGCAAAAGCGGGAGGCCTCATATGTCCGACCCACGATGGCGCTCAACAGCTTTGTAGCACGCGCTCGTCCTCGCTGCAGAATAAAAAGAGTCGAGCTGACAGCGTGGAGATTCCGAACAGAGTTTCTTTATTCTTCACAAACAACCACGAATTAGAATGCAGAGCGCTAAGGCAAGGAGAGAAAGAGGGAGCAGAGCGACTAGACGTATTGATAATGCCTTCCAGCGCAGGTGTGAGGCATGTCAAGTTATAGGCGAACGGCGCGAATGCGGAAGGCCTCCTATGTCCGACCCACGATGGCGCTCAACAGCTTTGTAGCACGAGCTTCGTCCTCGCTGCAGGATAAAAAGGGTCGTGCCGACAGTGTGGAGATTGCGAACAGAGTTACTTTATTCTTCACAAACAACCACGAATTCGAATGAAGAGCGCGAAGTCAAGAAGAGAGAGATAGAGCAGAGCGACTAGACGTTGTGATAATGCCTTCCAGCGCAGGTGTGATGCATGTCAAGTTATGGGCGAGCGGCGCAAATGCGGGAGACTTCCTATGTGCGACCCACGATGGCGCTCAACAGCTTTGTAGCACGGGGTTCGTCCTCGCTGCAGAATAAAAAGAGTCGTGCTGACAGCGTGGAGATTGCGAACAGAGTTACTTTATTCTTCAGAAACAACCACGAATTCGAAGGAAGAGCGCGAAGGCAAGGAGAGAGAGAGAAAGAGGAGAGGCACTAGACGTTGTGATAATGCCTTCCAGCGCAGGTGTGAGGCATGTCAAGTTATGGGCGAACGGCGCAAAAGCGGGAGATCACCTATGTCCGACCCACGATGGCGCTCAACAACTTTGTAGTACGGGCTTCGTCCTCGCTGCAGGATAAAAAGAGTCGTGCTGACAGCGTGGAGATTCCGAACAGAGTTACTTTATTCTTCACACACAACCACGAATTCGAATGAAGAGCGCGAAGTCAAGAAGAGAGAGATAGAGCAGAGCGACGAGACGTTGTGATAATGCCTTCCAGCGCAGGTGTGAGGCATGTCAAGTTATGGGCGAGCGGCGCAAATGCGGGAGACTTCCTATGTGCGACCCACGATGGCGCTCAACAGCTTTGTAGCACGGGGTTCGTCCTCGCTGCAGGATAAAAAGAGTCGTGCTGACTGCGTGGAGATTCCGAACAGAGTTACTTTATTTTTCACTATCAACCACGAAATCGAATGCAGAGCGCGAAGGCAAGGAGAGAGAGAGGGAGCAGAGCGACTAGACGTTTTGATAATGCCTTCCAGCTCAGGTGTGAGGCATGTCAAGTTATGGGCAAACGGCGCGAATGTGGGAGGCTTCCTATGTCCGACCCACGGTGGTGCTCAAAAGCTTTGTAGCACGGGCTTCGTCCTCGCTGCAGGATAAAAAGAGTCGTGCTGACAGCGTGAAGATTGCGACCAGCGTTACTTTATTCTTCACAAACAACCACGAATTTGAATGAAGAGCACGAAGGCAAGGAGAGAGAGAGAGAGGAGAGGCACTAGACGTTTTTATAATGCCTTCCCGCGCAGGTGTGAGGCATCTCACGTAATGGCCAAACGGCGCAAAAGCGGAAGGCCTCCTATGTCCGGCCAACGATGGCGCTCAACAGCTTTGTAGCACGGGCTTCGTCCTCGCTGCAGGATAAAAAGAGTGGTGCTGACAGCGTGGAGATCCCGAACAGAGTTACATTATTCTTCACAAACAACCACAAATTCGAATGCAGAGCACGAAGGCAAGGAGAGAGAGAGAGGGAGCAGAGTGACTAGACGTTTTGATTATGCCTTCCAGCGCAGGTGTGAGGCATGTTAAGTTATGGGCGAACGGCACGAATGCGGGAGGCTTCCTATGTCCGACCCACGGTGGCGCTCAAAAGCTTTGTAGCACGGGCTTCGTCCTCGCTGCAGGATAAAAAGAGTCGTGCTGACAGCGTGGACATTGCGAACAGTTACTTTATTCTTCACAAACAAATACGAATTCGAATGAAGAGCGCGAAGGCAAGGAGAGACAGAGGGAGGAGAGGCACTAGACGTTTTTATAATGCCTTCCCGCGCAGGTGTGAGGCATGTCACGTAATGGCCGAACGGCGCAAAAGCAGAAGGCCTCCTATGTCCGACCAAGGATGGCGCTCAACAGCTTTGCAGCACGGGCTTCGTCCTCGCTGCAGGATAAAAAGAGTCGTGCTGACAGCGTGGAGATTCCGAACAGAGTTACATTATTCTTCACAAACAACCACGAATTCGAATGCAGAGCGCGAAGGCAAGGAGAGAGAGAGAGGGAGCAGAGCGACTAGACGTTTTTATAATGCCTTACCGCGGAGGTGAGAGGCATGTCAAGCTATGGGCGAACGGCGCGAATGCGGGAGGCCTCCTATGTCCGACCCACGGTGGCGCTCAACAGCTTTGTAGCAAGGGTTTCGTCCTCACTGCAGGATAAAAAGAGTCGTGCTGAGAGCGTGGATATTGCGAACAGTTACTTTATTCTTCACAAACAACCACGAATTCGAATGAAGAGCGCGAAGGCAAGGATAGAGAGAGGGAGGAGAGGCACTAGACGTTTTATAATGCCTTCCAGCGCAGGTGTGAGGCATGTCAAGTTATCGGCGAGCGGCGCAAATGCGGGATGCTTCTTATGTCCGACCCACCGTGGCGCTCAACAGCTTTGTAGCACGGGCTTCGTCCTCGCTGCAGGATAAAAAGAGTCGTGCTGACAGCGTGGAGATTCCGAACAGAGTTTCTTTATTCTTCACAAACAACCACGAATTAGAATGCAGAGCGCGAAGGCAAGGAGAGAGAGAGGGAGCAGAGCGACTAGACGTTTTGATAATGCCTTCCAGCGCAGGTGAGAGGCATGTCAAGTTATGGGCGAACGGCGCAAAAGCGGGAGGCCTCCTATGTCCGACCCACGATGGCGGTCAACAGCTTTGTAGCACGGGCTTCGTCCTCGCTGCAGGATAAAAAGAGTCGTGCTGACAGCGTGGAGATTGCGAACAGAGTTACTTTATTCTTCACAAACAACCACGAATTCGAATGAAGAGCGCGAAGGCAAGGAGAGAGAGAGGGAGGAGAGGCACTAGACGTTTTTATGCCTTCCCGCGCAAGTGTGAGGCATGTCAAGTTATGGGCGAACGGCGCAAAAGCGGGAGATTTCCTATGTCCGACCCACGATGGCGCTCAACAGCTTTGTTCACGGGTTTCGTCCTCACTGCAGGATAAAAAGAGTCGTGCTGAGAGCGTGGATATTGCGAACACAATTACTTTATTCTTCACAAACAACCACGAATTCGAATGAAGAGCGCGAAGGCAAGGATAGAGAGAGGGAGGAGAGGCACTAGACGTTTTATAATGCCTTCCAGCGCAAGTGTGAGGCATGTCAAGTTATGGGCGAGCGGCGCGAATGCGGGAGGCCTCCTATGTCCGACCCACGGAGGCGCTCAACAGCTTTGTAGCACGGGCTTCGTCCTCGCTGCAGGATAAAAAGAGTCGTGCTGACAGTGTGGAGATTCCGAACAGAGTTTCTTCATCTCAAAAAACCACGAATTCGAATGAAGAGCGCGAAGTCAAGGAGAGAGAGAGGGAGCAGAGCAACTACACGTTTTTATAATGCCTTCCAGCGCAGGTGTGATGCATGTCAAGTTATGGGCGAACGGCGCGAATGCGGGAGGCCTCCTATGTCCGACCCACGATGGCGCTCAACAGCTTTGTAGCACGAGCTTCGTCCTCGCTGCAGGATAAAAAGAGTAGTGCTGACAGCGTGGAGATTGCGAACAGAGTTACTTTATTCTTCACAAACAACCACGAATTCGAATGAAGAGCGCGAAGGCAAGGAGAGAGAGAGGGAGGAGAGCGACTAGACGTTTTTATAATGCCTTACCGCGGAGGTGTGAGGCATGTCAAGCTATGGGCGAACGGCGCGAATGCGGGAGGCCTCCTATGTCTGACCCACGGTGGCGCTCAACAGCTTTGTAGCAAGGGTTTCGTCCTCACTGCAGGATAAAAAGAGTCGTGCTGAGAGCGTGGATATTGCGAACACAATTACTTTATTCTTCACAAACAACCACGAATTCGAATGAAGAGCGCGAAGGCAAGGATAGAGAGAGGGAGGAGAGGCACTAGACGTTTTATAATGCCTTCCAGCGCAGGTGTGAGGCATGTCAAGTTATCGGCGAGCGGCGCAAATGCGGGATGCTTCTTATGTCCGACCCACCGTGGCGCTCAACAGCTTTGTAGCACGGGCATCGTCCTCGCTGCAGGATAAAAAGAGTCGTGCTGACAGCGTGGAGATTCCGAACAGAGTTTCTTTATTCTTCACAAACAACCACGAATTAGAATGCAGAGCGCGAAGGCAAGGAGAGAGAGAGGGAGCAGAGCGACTAGACGTTTTGATAATGCCTTCCAGCGCAGGTGAGAGGCATGTCAAGTTATGGGCGAACGGCGCAAAAGCGGGAGGCCTCCTATGTCCGACCCACGATGGCGGTCAACAGCTTTGTAGCACGGGCTTCGTCCTCGCTGCAGGATAAAAAGAGTCGTGCTGACAGCGTGGAGATTGCGAACAGAGTTACTTTATTCTTCACAAACAACCACGAATTCGAATGAAGAGCGCGAAGGCAAGGAGAGAGAGAGGGAGGAGAGGCACTAGACGTTTTTATGCCTTCCCGCGCAAGTGTGAGGCATGTCAAGTTATGGGCGAACGGCGCAAAAGCGGGAGATTTCCTATGTCCGACCCACGATGGCGCTCAACAGCTTTGTTCACGGGTTTCGTCCTCACTGCAGGATAAAAAGAGTCGTGCTGAGAGCGTGGATATTGCGAACACAATTACTTTATTCTTCACAAACAACCACGAATTCGAATGAAGAGCGCGAAGGCAAGGATAGAGAGAGGGAGGAGAGGCACTAGACGTTTTATAATGCCTTCCAGCGCAAGTGTGAGGCATGTCAAGTTATGGGCGAGCGGCGCGAATGCGGGAGGCCTCCTATGTCCGACCCACGGAGGCGCTCAACAGCTTTGTAGCACGGGCTTCGTCCTCGCTGCAGGATAAAAAGAGTCGTGCTGACAGTGTGGAGATTCCGAACAGAGTTTCTTCATCTCAAAAAACCACGAATTCGAATGAAGAGCGCGAAGTCAAGGAGAGAGAGAGGGAGCAGAGCAACTACACGTTTTTATAATGCCTTCCAGCGCAGGTGTGATGCATGTCAAGTTATGGGCGAACGGCGCGAATGCGGGAGGCCTCCTATGTCCGACCCACGATGGCGCTCAACAGCTTTGTAGCACGAGCTTCGTCCTCGCTGCAGGATAAAAAGAGTCGTGCTGACAGCGTGGAGATTGCGAACAGAGTTACTTTATTCTTCACAAACAACCACGAATTCGAATGAAGAGCGCGAAGGCAAGGAGAGAGAGAGGGAGGAGAGGCACTAGACGTTTTTATAATGCCTTCCCGCGCAGGTGTGAGGCATATCAAGTTATGGGCGAACGGCGCAAAAGCGGGAGATTTCCTATGTCCGACCCACGATGGCGCTCAACAGCTTTGTTCACGGGCTTCTTCCTCGCTGCAGGATAAAAAGAGTCGTGCTGACAGCGTGGAGATTCCGAACAGAGTTTCTTCATCTCAAAAAAACCACGAATTCGAATGAAGAGCGCCAAGTCAAGGAGAGAGAGAGGGAGCAGAGCAACTACACGTTTTTATAATGCCTTCCAGCGCAGGTGTGAGGCATATCAAGTTATGGGCGAACGGCGCGAATGCGGGAGGCCTCCTATGTCCGACCCACGGTGGCGCTCAACAGCTTTGTAGACGGGTTTGTTCCTCGCTGCACGATAAAAAGAGTCGTGCTGACAGTGTGGAGATTCCGAACAGACTTTCTTTATTCTTCACAAACAACCACGAATTCGAATGCAGAGCGCGAAGGCAAGGAGAGAGGGAGGGAGCAGAGCGACTAGACGTTTTGATAATGCCTTCCAGCGCAGGTGTGAGGCATGTCAAGTTATTGGCGAGCGGCGCAATTGCGGGAGGCCTCCTATGTCCGACCCAAAGTGGCGCTCAACAGCTTTGCAGCACGGGTTTCGTCCTCGCTGCAGGATAAAAAGAGTCATGCTGACAGCGTGGAGATTCCGAACAGACTATCTTCTTCACAAACAACCACGAGTTTGAATAGAGAGCGCGAAGCTAAGGAGAGAGAGAGAGGGAGCGGGGCGACTAGACGTTTTGATAATGCCGGGCCGCGCAGGTGCAAGTTATCGGCGAGCGGCGCAAATGCGGGAGGCTTATGTCCGACCCACCGTGACGCTCTAAAATTTTGTAGCATGGGCTTCGTCCTCGCTGCAGGATAAAAAGAGACGTGCTGACAGCGTGAAGATTCCGAACAGACTTTCTTTATTCTGCACAAGCAACCACGAATTCGAATGCAGAGCGCGAAGGCAAGGAGAGAGAGAGAGAGGGAGCAGAGCGACTAGACGTTTTGATAATGCCTTCCAGCGCAGGTGTGAGGCATGTCAAGTTATGGGCGAACGGCGCAAAAGCGGGAGGCCTCCTATGTCCGACCCACGATGGCGCTCAACAGCTTTGTAGCAGGGGCTTCGTCCTCGCTGCAGGATAAAAAGAGTCGTGCTGACAGCGTGGAGATTCCGAACAGAGCTACTTTATTCTTCACAAAACAACCACAAATTCGAATGCAGAGCGCGAAGGCAAGGGGAGAGAGAGGGAGCAGAGCGACTAGACGTTTTGAAAATGCCTTCCAGCGCAGGTGTGAGGCATGTCAAGTTATGGGCGAACGGCGCGAATGCGGGAGGCCTCCTATGTCCGACCCACGATGGCGCTCAACAGCTTGTAGCACGGGCTTCGTCCTCGCTGCAGGAGAAGAGTCGCGCTGACAGCGTGGAGATTGCGAACAGAGTTACTTTATTCTTCACAAACAACCACGAATTCGAATGAAGAGCGCGAAGGCAAGGAGAGAGAGAGAGAGGAGAGGCACTACACGTTTTTATAATGCCTTTCCGCGCAGGTGTGAGGCATGTCAAGTTATGGGCGAACGGCGCAAAAGCGGGAGGCCTCCTATGTCCGACCCACGATGGCGCTCACCAGCTTTGTAGCACGGGCTTCGTCCTCGCTGCAGGGTAAAAAGAGTCCTGCTGACAGCGTGGAGATTGCGAACAGAGTTACTTTATTCTTGACAAACAACCACAAATTCGAATGCAGAGAGCGAAGGAAAGGAGAGAGAGAGGGAGCAGAGCGACTAGACGTTTTGATAATGCCTTCCAGCGCAGGTGTGAGGCATGTCAAGTTATGGGCGAACGGCGCAAAAGCGGGAGGTATCCTATGTCCGACCCACGATGGCGCTCATCAGCTTTGTAGCAGGGGCTTCGTCCTCGCTGCAGGATAAAAAGAGTCTTGCTGACAGCGTGGAGATTGCGAACAGAGTTACTTTATTCTTCACAAACAACCACGAATTCGAATGAAGAGCGCGAAGGCAAGGAGAAAGAGAGGGAGCAGAGCGACTACACGTTTCTATAATGCCTTCCCGCGCAGGTGTGAGGCATGTCAAGTTATGGACGAATGGCGCAAAAGCGGGAGGCCTCATATGTCCGACCCACGATAGCGCTCAAAACCTTTGTAGCACGAGCTTCGTCCTCGCTGCAGGATAAAAAGAGTCGTGCTGACAGCGTGGAGATTCCGAACAGAGTTTCTTTATTCTTCTCAAACAACCACGAATTCGAATGAAGAGCGCGAAGTCAAGGAGAGAGAGAGAGGGAGCAGAGCAACTACACGTTTTTATAATGCCTTCCCGCGCAGGTGTGAGGCATGTCAAGTTATGGGCGAATGGCGCAAAAGCGGGAGGCCTCATATGTCCGACCCACGATGGCGCTCAAAACCTTTGTAGCACGGGCTCGTCCTCGCTGCAGGATAAAAAGAGTCGTGCTGACAGCGTGGAGATTCCGAACAGAGTTTCTTTATTCTTCGCAAACAACCACGAATTTAAAATGCAGAGCGCGAAGGCAAGGAGAGAGAGAGGGAGCAGAGCGGCTAGACGTTTTGATAATGCCTTCCAGCGCAGGTGTGATGCATGTCAAGTTATGGGCGAACGGCGCGAATGCGGGAGGCCTCCTATGTCCGACCCACGGAGGCGCTCAACAGCTTTGTAGCACGGGCTTCGTCCTCGCTGCAGGATAAAAAGAGTCGTGCTGACAGCGTGGAGATTGCGAACAGTTACTTTATTCTTCACAAACAACCACGAATTCGAATGAAGAGCGCGAAGGCAAGGAGAGAGAGAGAGAAAGGAGAGGCAATAGACGTTTTTATAATGCCTTCCCGCGCAGGTGTGAGGCATGTCAAGTTATGGGCGAACGGCGCAAAAGCGGGAGATCTCCTATGTCCGACCCACGATGGGGCTCAACAGCTTTGTAGCACGGGCTTCGTCCTCGCTGCAGGATAAAAAGAGTCGTGCTGACAGCGTGGAGATTGCAAACACAGTTACTTTATTCTTCACAAACAACCACGAATTCGAATGAAGAGCGCGAAGGCAAGGAGAGAGAGAGGGAGGAGAGGCACTAGACGTTTTTATAATGCCTTCCCGCGCAGGTGTGAGGCATGTCACGTAATGGCCGAACGGCGCAAAAGCGGAAGGCCTCCTATGTCCGACCAACGATGGCGCTCAACAGCTTTGTAGCACGGGCTTCGTCCTCGCTGCAGCATAAAAAGAGTCGTGCTGACAGCGTGGAGATTGCGAACAGAGTTACTTTATTCTTCACTAACAACCACGAATTCGAATGAAGAGCGCGAAGGCAAGGATAGAGAGAGGGAGGAGAGGCACTAGACGTTTCTATAATGCCTTCCCGCGCAGTTGTGAGGCATATCAAGTCATGGTCGAACGGCGCCAATGCGGGAGGCCTCCTATGTCCGACCCACGATGGCGCTCAACAGCTTTGTAGCATGGGCTTCGTCCTCGCTGCAGGATAAAAAGAGTCGTGCTGACAGCGTGGAGATTGCAAACCGAGTTACTTTATTCTTCACAAACAACCACGAATTCAAACGAAGAGCGCGAAGGCAAGGATAGAGAGAGGGAGGAGAGGCACTAGACGTTTCTATAATGCCTTCCCGCGCAGTTGTGAGGCATATCAAGTCAAGGTCGAACGGCGCGAATGCGGGAGGCCCCCTATGTCCGACCCACGGTGGCGCTCAACTGCTTTGTAGCACGGGTTTGTTCCTCGCTGCAGGATAAAAAGAGTCGTGCTGACAGCGTGGAGATTCCGAACAGACTTTCTTTATTCTTCACAAACAACCACGAATTCGAATGCAGAGCGCGAAGGCAAGGAGAGAGGGAGGGAGGAAAGGCACTAGACGTTTTTATAATGCCTTCCCGCGCAGGTGTGAGGCATGTCAAGTTATGGGCGAACGGCGCAAAAGCGGGAGATCTCCTATGTCCGACCCACGATGGGGCTCAACAGCTTTGTAGCACGGGCTTCGTCCTCGCTGCAGGATAAAAAGAGTCGTGCTGACAGCGTGGAGATTGCAAACACAGTTACTTTATTCTTCACAAACAACCACGAATTCGAATGAAGAGCGCGAAGGCAAGGAGAGAGAGAGGGAGGAGAGGCAATAGACGTTTTTATAATGCCTTCCCGCGCAGGTGTGAGGCATGTCACGTAATGGCCGAACGGCGCAAAAGCGGAAGGCCTCCTATGTCCGACCAACGATGGCGCTCAACAGCTTTGTAGCACGGGCTTCGTCCTCGCTGCAGCATAAAAAGAGTCGTGCTGACAGCGTGGAGATTGCGAACAGAGTTACTTTATTCTTCACTAACAACCACGAATTCGAATGAAGAGCGCGAAGGCAAGGATAGAGAGAGGGAGGAGAGGCACTAGGCGTTTTTATAATGCCTTCCCGCGCAAGTGTGAGGCATGTCATGTCATGGGCGAACGGCGCGAATGCGGGAGGCCTCCTATGTCCGACCCACGATGGCGCTCAACAGCTTTGTAGCACGGGCTTCGTCCTCGCTGCAGCATAAAAAGAGTCGTGCTGACAGCGTGGAGATTGCGAACAGAGTTACTTTATTCTTCACTAACAACCACGAATTCGAATGAAGAGCGCGAAGGCAAGGATAGAGAGAGGGAGGAGAGGCACTAGGCGTTTTTATAATGCCTTCCCGCGCAAGTGTGAGGCATGTCACGTAATGGCCGAACGGCGCGAATGCGGGAGGCCTCCTATGTCCGACCCACGGTGGCGCTCAACTGCTTTGTAGCACGGGTTTGTTCCTCGCTGCAGTATAAAAAGAGTCGTGCTGACAGCGTGGAGATTCCGAACAGACTTTCTTTATTCTTCGCAAACAACCACGAATTCGAATGCAGAGCGCGAAGGCAAGGAGAGAGGGAGGGAGGAAAGGCACTAGACGTTTTTGTAATGCCTTCCCGCGCAGGTGTGAGGCATGTCATGTTATGGGCGACCGGCGCAAAAGCGGGAGGCCTCCTATGTCCGACCCACGATGGCGCTCAACAGCTTTGTAGCACGGGCTTCGTCTTCGCTGCAGGATAAAAAGTGTCGTGCTGACAGCGTGGAGATTGCGAACAGAGTTACTTTATTCTTCACAAACAACCACGAATTCGAATGAAGCGCGCGAAGGCAAGGAGAGAGAGAGGGAGGAGAGGCACTAGACGTTTTTATAAAGCCTTCCCGCGCAGGTGTGAGGCATGTCAAGTAATGGCCGAACGGCGCAAAAGCGGAAGGCCTCCTATGTCCGACCAACGATGGCGCTCAACAGCTTTGTAGCACGGGCTTCGTCTTCGCTGCAGGATAAAAAGAGTCGTGCTGACAGCGTGGAGATTGCGAACAGAGTTACTTTATTCTTCACAAACAACCACGAATTCGAATGAAGAGCGCGAAGACAAGGATAGAGAGAGGGAGGAGAGGCACTAGGCGTTTTTGTAATGCCTTCCCGCGCAGTTGTGGGGCATATCAAGTTATTGGCGAACGGCGCGAATGCGGGAGGCCTCCTATGTCCGACCCACGGTGGCGCTCAACAGCTTTGTAGCACGGGTTTCGTCCTCGCTGCAGGATAAAAAGAGTCGTGCTGACAGTGTGGAGATTCCGAACAGACTTTCTTTATTCTTCACAAACAACCACGAATTCGAATGAAGCGCGCGAAGGCAAGGAGAGAGAGAGGGAGGAGAGGCACTAGACGTTTTTATAAAGCCTTCCCGCGCAGGTGTGAGGCATGTCAAGTAATGGCCGAACGGCGCAAAAGCGGAAGGCCTCCGATGTCCGACCAACGATGGCGCTCAACAGCTTTGTAGCACGGGCTTCGTCTTCGCTGCAGGATAAAAAGAGTCGTGCTGACAGCGTGGAGATTGCGAACAGAGTTACTTTATTCTTCACAAACAACCACGAATTCGAATGAAGAGCGCGAAGACAAGGATAGAGAGAGGGAGGAGAGGCACTAGGCGTTTTTGTAATGCCTTCCCGCGCAGTTGTGGGGCATATCAAGTTATGGGCGAACGGCGCGAATGCGGGAGGCCTCCTATGTCCGACCCACGATGGCGCTCAACAGCTTTGTAGCACGGGCTTCGTCTTCGCTGCAGGATAAAAAGTGTCGTGCTGACAGCGTGGAGATTGCGAACAGAGTTACTTTATTCTTCACAAACAACCACGAATTCGAATGAAGCGCGCGAAGGCAAGGAGAGAGAGAGGGAGGAGAGGCACTAGACGTTTTTATAAAGCCTTCCCGCGCAGGTGTGAGGCATGTCAAGTAATGGCCGAACGGCGCAAAAGCGGAAGGCCTCCTATGTCCGACCAACGATGGCGCTCAACAGCTTTGTAGCACGGGCTTCGTCTTCGCTGCAGGATAAAAAGAGTCGTGCTGACAGCGTGGAGATTGCGAACAGAGTTACTTTATTCTTCACAAACAACCACGAATTCGAATGAAGAGCGCGAAGACAAGGATAGAGAGAGGGAGGAGAGGCACTAGGCGTTTTTGTAATGCCTTCCCGCGCAGTTGTGGGGCATATCAAGTTATTGGCGAACGGCGCGAATGCGGGAGGCCTCCTATGTCCGACCCACGGTGGCGCTCAACAGCTTTGTAGCACGGGCTTCGTCCTCGCTGCAGGATAAAAAGAGTCGTGCTGACAGCGTGGAGATTCCGAACAGAGTTTCTTTATTCTTCGCAAACAACCACGAATTTAAAATGCAGAGCGCGAAGGCAAGGAGAGAGAGAGGGAGCAGAGCGGCTAGACGTTTTGATAATGCCTTCCAGCGCAGGTGTGATGCATGTCAAGTTATGGGCGAACGGCGCGAATGCGGGAGGCCTCCTATGTCCGACCCACGGAGGCGCTCAACAGCTTTGTAGCACGGGCTTCGTCCTCGCTGCAGGATAAAAAGAGTCGTGCTGACAGCGTGGAGATTGCGAACAGTTACTTTATTCTTCACAAACAACCACGAATTCGAATGAAGAGCGCGAAGGCAAGGAGAGAGAGAGAGAAAGGAGAGGCAATAGACGTTTTTATAATGCCTTCCCGCGCAGGTGTGAGGCATGTCAAGTTATGGGCGAACGGCGCAAAAGCGGGAGATCTCCTATGTCCGACCCACGATGGGGCTCAACAGCTTTGTAGCACGGGCTTCGTCCTCGCTGCAGGATAAAAAGAGTCGTGCTGACAGCGTGGAGATTGCAAACACAGTTACTTTATTCTTCACAAACAACCACGAATTCGAATGAAGAGCGCGAAGGCAAGGAGAGAGAGAGGGAGGAGAGGCACTAGACGTTTTTATAATGCCTTCCCGCGCAGGTGTGAGGCATGTCACGTAATGGCCGAACGGCGCAAAAGCGGAAGGCCTCCTATGTCCGACCAACGATGGCGCTCAACAGCTTTGTAGCACGGGCTTCGTCCTCGCTGCAGCATAAAAAGAGTCGTGCTGACAGCGTGGAGATTGCGAACAGAGTTACTTTATTCTTCACTAACAACCACGAATTCGAATGAAGAGCGCGAAGGCAAGGATAGAGAGAGGGAGGAGAGGCACTAGACGTTTCTATAATGCCTTCCCGCGCAGTTGTGAGGCATATCAAGTCATGGTCGAACGGCGCCAATGCGGGAGGCCTCCTATGTCCGACCCACGATGGCGCTCAACAGCTTTGTAGCATGGGCTTCGTCCTCGCTGCAGGATAAAAAGAGTCGTGCTGACAGCGTGGAGATTGCAAACCGAGTTACTTTATTCTTCACAAACAACCACGAATTCAAACGAAGAGCGCGAAGGCAAGGATAGAGAGAGGGAGGAGAGGCACTAGACGTTTCTATAATGCCTTCCCGCGCAGTTGTGAGGCATATCAAGTCAAGGTCGAACGGCGCGAATGCGGGAGGCCCCCTATGTCCGACCCACGGTGGCGCTCAACTGCTTTGTAGCACGGGTTTGTTCCTCGCTGCAGGATAAAAAGAGTCGTGCTGACAGCGTGGAGATTCCGAACAGACTTTCTTTATTCTTCACAAACAACCACGAATTCGAATGCAGAGCGCGAAGGCAAGGAGAGAGGGAGGGAGGAAAGGCACTAGACGTTTTTATAATGCCTTCCCGCGCAGGTGTGAGGCATGTCAAGTTATGGGCGAACGGCGCAAAAGCGGGAGATCTCCTATGTCCGACCCACGATGGGGCTCAACAGCTTTGTAGCACGGGCTTCGTCCTCGCTGCAGGATAAAAAGAGTCGTGCTGACAGCGTGGAGATTGCAAACACAGTTACTTTATTCTTCACAAACAACCACGAATTCGAATGAAGAGCGCGAAGGCAAGGAGAGAGAGAGGGAGGAGAGGCAATAGACGTTTTTATAATGCCTTCCCGCGCAGGTGTGAGGCATGTCACGTAATGGCCGAACGGCGCAAAAGCGGAAGGCCTCCTATGTCCGACCAACGATGGCGCTCAACAGCTTTGTAGCACGGGCTTCGTCCTCGCTGCAGCATAAAAAGAGTCGTGCTGACAGCGTGGAGATTGCGAACAGAGTTACTTTATTCTTCACTAACAACCACGAATTCGAATGAAGAGCGCGAAGGCAAGGATAGAGAGAGGGAGGAGAGGCACTAGGCGTTTTTATAATGCCTTCCCGCGCAAGTGTGAGGCATGTCATGTCATGGGCGAACGGCGCGAATGCGGGAGGCCTCCTATGTCCGACCCACGATGGCGCTCAACAGCTTTGTAGCACGGGCTTCGTCCTCGCTGCAGCATAAAAAGAGTCGTGCTGACAGCGTGGAGATTGCGAACAGAGTTACTTTATTCTTCACTAACAACCACGAATTCGAATGAAGAGCGCGAAGGCAAGGATAGAGAGAGGGAGGAGAGGCACTAGGCGTTTTTATAATGCCTTCCCGCGCAAGTGTGAGGCATGTCACGTAATGGCCGAACGGCGCGAATGCGGGAGGCCTCCTATGTCCGACCCACGGTGGCGCTCAACTGCTTTGTAGCACGGGTTTGTTCCTCGCTGCAGTATAAAAAGAGTCGTGCTGACAGCGTGGAGATTCCGAACAGACTTTCTTTATTCTTCGCAAACAACCACGAATTCGAATGCAGAGCGCGAAGGCAAGGAGAGAGGGAGGGAGGAAAGGCACTAGACGTTTTTGTAATGCCTTCCCGCGCAGGTGTGAGGCATGTCATGTTATGGGCGACCGGCGCAAAAGCGGGAGGCCTCCTATGTCCGACCCACGATGGCGCTCAACAGCTTTGTAGCACGGGCTTCGTCTTCGCTGCAGGATAAAAAGTGTCGTGCTGACAGCGTGGAGATTGCGAACAGAGTTACTTTATTCTTCACAAACAACCACGAATTCGAATGAAGCGCGCGAAGGCAAGGAGAGAGAGAGGGAGGAGAGGCACTAGACGTTTTTATAAAGCCTTCCCGCGCAGGTGTGAGGCATGTCAAGTAATGGCCGAACGGCGCAAAAGCGGAAGGCCTCCTATGTCCGACCAACGATGGCGCTCAACAGCTTTGTAGCACGGGCTTCGTCTTCGCTGCAGGATAAAAAGAGTCGTGCTGACAGCGTGGAGATTGCGAACAGAGTTACTTTATTCTTCACAAACAACCACGAATTCGAATGAAGAGCGCGAAGACAAGGATAGAGAGAGGGAGGAGAGGCACTAGGCGTTTTTGTAATGCCTTCCCGCGCAGTTGTGGGGCATATCAAGTTATTGGCGAACGGCGCGAATGCGGGAGGCCTCCTATGTCCGACCCACGGTGGCGCTCAACAGCTTTGTAGCACGGGTTTCGTCCTCGCTGCAGGATAAAAAGAGTCGTGCTGACAGTGTGGAGATTCCGAACAGACTTTCTTTATTCTTCACAAACAACCACGAATTCGAATGAAGCGCGCGAAGGCAAGGAGAGAGAGAGGGAGGAGAGGCACTAGACGTTTTTATAAAGCCTTCCCGCGCAGGTGTGAGGCATGTCAAGTAATGGCCGAACGGCGCAAAAGCGGAAGGCCTCCGATGTCCGACCAACGATGGCGCTCAACAGCTTTGTAGCACGGGCTTCGTCTTCGCTGCAGGATAAAAAGAGTCGTGCTGACAGCGTGGAGATTGCGAACAGAGTTACTTTATTCTTCACAAACAACCACGAATTCGAATGAAGAGCGCGAAGACAAGGATAGAGAGAGGGAGGAGAGGCACTAGGCGTTTTTGTAATGCCTTCCCGCGCAGTTGTGGGGCATATCAAGTTATGGGCGAACGGCGCGAATGCGGGAGGCCTCCTATGTCCGACCCACGATGGCGCTCAACAGCTTTGTAGCACGGGCTTCGTCTTCGCTGCAGGATAAAAAGTGTCGTGCTGACAGCGTGGAGATTGCGAACAGAGTTACTTTATTCTTCACAAACAACCACGAATTCGAATGAAGCGCGCGAAGGCAAGGAGAGAGAGAGGGAGGAGAGGCACTAGACGTTTTTATAAAGCCTTCCCGCGCAGGTGTGAGGCATGTCAAGTAATGGCCGAACGGCGCAAAAGCGGAAGGCCTCCTATGTCCGACCAACGATGGCGCTCAACAGCTTTGTAGCACGGGCTTCGTCTTCGCTGCAGGATAAAAAGAGTCGTGCTGACAGCGTGGAGATTGCGAACAGAGTTACTTTATTCTTCACAAACAACCACGAATTCGAATGAAGAGCGCGAAGACAAGGATAGAGAGAGGGAGGAGAGGCACTAGGCGTTTTTGTAATGCCTTCCCGCGCAGTTGTGGGGCATATCAAGTTATTGGCGAACGGCGCGAATGCGGGAGGCCTCCTATGTCCGACCCACGGTGGCGCTCAACAGCTTTGTAGCACGGGCTTCGTCTTCGCTGCAGGATAAAAAGTGTCGTGCTGACAGCGTGGAGATTGCGAACAGAGTTACTTTATTCTTCACAAACAACCACGAATTCGAATGAAGCGCGCGAAGGCAAGGAGAGAGAGAGGGAGGAGAGGCACTAGACGTTTTTATAAAGCCTTCCCGCGCAGGTGTGAGGCATGTCAAGTAATGGCCGAACGGCGCAAAAGCGGAAGGCCTCCGATGTCCGACCAACGATGGCGCTCAACAGCTTTGTAGCACGGGCTTCGTCTTCGCTGCAGGATAAAAAGAGTCGTGCTGACAGCGTGGAGATTGCGAACAGAGTTACTTTATTCTTGACAAACAACCACGAATTCGAATGAAGAGCGCGAAGACAAGGATAGAGAGAGGGAGGAGAGGCACTAGGCGTTTTTGTAATGCCTTCCCGCGCAGTTGTGGGGCATATCAAGTTATGGGCGAACGGCGCGAATGCGGGAGGCCTCCTATGTCCGACCCACGGTGGCGCTCAACAGCTTTGTAGCACGGGTTTCGTCCTCGCTGCAGGATAAAAAGAGTCGTGCTGACAGTGTGGAGATTCCGAACAGACTTTCTTTATTCTTCACAAACAACCACGAATTCGAATGAAGCGCGCGAAGGCAAGGAGAGAGAGAGGGAGGAGAGGCACTAGACGTTTTTATAAAGCCTTCCCGCGCAGGTGTGAGGCATGTCAAGTAATGGCCGAACGGCGCAAAAGCGGAAGGCCTCCGATGTCCGACCAACGATGGCGCTCAAAAGCTTTGTAGCACGGGCTTCGTCTTCGCTGCAGGATAAAAAGAGTCGTGCTGACAGCGTGGAGATTGCGAACAGAGTTACTTTATTCTTCACAAACAACCACGAATTCGAATGAAGAGCGCGAAGACAAGGATAGAGAGAGGGAGGAGAGGCACTAGGCGTTTTTGTAATGCCTTCCCGCGCAGTTGTGGGGCATATCAAGTTATGGGCGAACGGCGCGAATGCGGGAGGCCTCCTATGTCCGACCCACGGTGGCGCTCAACAGCTTTGTAGCACGGGTTTCGTCCTCGCTGCAGGATAAAAAGAGTCGTGCTGACAGTGTGGAGATTCCGAACAGACTTTCTTTATTCTTCACAAACAACCACGAATTCGAATGAAGCGCGCGAAGGCAAGGAGAGAGAGAGGGAGGAGAGGCACTAGACGTTTTTATAAAGCCTTCCCGCGCAGGTGTGAGGCATGTCAAGTAATGGCCGAACGGCGCAAAAGCGGAAGGCCTCCTATGTCCGACCAACGATGGCGCTCAACAGCTTTGTAGCACGGGCTTCGTCTTCGCTGCAGGATAAAAAGAGTCGTGCTGACAGCGTGGAGATTGCGAACAGAGTTACTTTATTCTTCACAAACAACCACGAATTCGAATGAAGAGCGCGAAGACAAGGATAGAGAGAGGGAGGAGAGGCACTAGGCGTTTTTGTAATGCCTTCCCGCGCAGTTGTGGGGCATATCAAGTTATGGGCGAACGGCGCGAATGCTGGAGGCCTCCTATGTCCGACCCACGGTGGCGCTCAACAGCTTTGTAGCACGGGTTTCGTCCTCGCTGCAGGATAAAAAGAGTCGTGCTGACAGTGTGGAGATTCCGAACAGACTTTCTTTATTCTTCACAAACAACCACGAATTCGAATGAAGCGCGCGAAGGCAAGGAGAGAGAGAGGGAGGAGAGGCACTAGACGTTTTTATAAAGCCTTCCCGCGCAGGTGTGAGGCATGTCAAGTAATGGCCGAACGGCGCAAAAGCGGAAGGCCTCCTATGTCCGACCAACGATGGCGCTCAACAGCTTTGTAGCACGGGCTTCGTCTTCGCTGCAGGATAAAAAGAGTCGTGCTGACAGCGTGGAGATTGCGAACAGAGTTACTTTATTCTTCACAAACAACCACGAATTCGAATGAAGAGCGCGAAGACAAGGATAGAGAGAGGGAGGAGAGGCACTAGGCGTTTTTATAATGCCTTCCCGCGCAGTTGTGGGGCATATCAAGTTATTGGCGAACGGCGCAAAAGCGGGAGGCCTCCTATGTCCGACCCACGATGGCGGTCAACAGCTTTGTAGCACGGGCTTCGTCCTCGCTGCAGGATAAAAAGAGTCGTGCTGACAGCGTGGAGATTGCGAACAGAGTTACTTTATTCTTCACAAACAACCACGAATTCGAATGAAGAGCGCGAAGGCAAGGAGAGAGAGAGGGAGGAGAGGCACTAGACGTTTTTATAATGCCTTCCCGCGCAGTTGTGGGGCATATCAAGTTATTGGCGAGCGGCGCAATTGCGGGAGGCCTCCTATGTCCGACCCACGGTGGCGCTCAACAGCTTTGTAGCACGGGCTTCGTCCTCGCTGCAGGATAAAGAGTCGTGCTGACAGCGTGGAGATTGCGAACAGAGTTACTTTATTCTTCACAAACAACCACGAATTCGAATGAGCGCGAACGCAAGGAGAGAGAGAGGAAGGAGAGGCACTAGGCGTTTTTATAATGCATTCCCGCGCAGGTGTGAGGCATGTCAAGTTATGGGCGAACGGCGCGAATGCGGGAGGCCTCCTATGTCCGAGCCACGGTGGCGCTCAACAGCTTTGTAGAACGGGTTTCGTCCTCGCTGCAGGATAAAAAGAGTCGTGCCGTTAGCGTGGAGATTCCGAAAAGACTTTCTTTATTCTTCACAAGCAACCACGAATTCGAATGCCGAGCGCGAAGGCAAGGAGAGAGAGAGGGAGCAGAGCGACAAGACGTTTTGATAATGCCTTCGAGCACAGGTGTGAGGCATGTCAAGTTATTGGCGAGCGGCGCAAATGCGGGAGGCTTCCTATGTCCGACCCACGGTGGCGCTCAAAAGCTTTGTAGCACGGGCTTCGTCCTCGCTGCAGAATAAAAAGAGTCGTGCTGACAGCGTGGAGATTGCGAACAGAGTTACTTTATTCTTCACAAACAACCACGAATTCGAAGGAAGAGCGCGAAGGCAAGGAGAGAGAGAGAAAGAGGAGAGGCACTAGACGTTTTTATAATGCCTTCCAGCGCAGGTGTGAGGCATGTCAAGTTATGGGCGAACGGCGCAAAAGCGGGAGGCCTCATATGTCCGACCCACGATGGCGCTCAACAGCTTTGTAGCACGCGCTCGTCCTCGCTGCAGAATAAAAAGAGTCGAGCTGACAGCGTGGAGATTCCGAACAGAGTTTCTTTATTCTTCAAAAACAACCACGAATTAGAATGCAGAGCGCTAAGGCAAGGAGAGAAAGAGGGAGCAGAGCGACTAGACGTATTGATAATGCCTTCCAGCGCAGGTGTGAGGCATGTCAAGTTATAGGCGAACGGCGCGAATGCGGAAGGCCTCCTATGTCCGACCCACGATGGCGCTCAACAGCTTTGTAGCACGAGCTTCGTCCTCGCTGCAGGATAAAAAGGGTCGTGCCGACAGTGTGGAGATTGCGAACAGAGTTACTTTATTCTTCACAAACAACCACGAATTCGAATGAAGAGCGCGAAGTCAAGAAGAGAGAGATAGAGCAGAGCGACTAGACGTTGTGATAATGCCTTCCAGCGCAGGTGTGAGGCATGTCAAGTTATGGGCGAGCGGCGCAAATGCGGGAGACTTCCTATGTGCGACCCACGATGGCGCTCAACAGCTTTGTAGCACGGGGTTCGTCCTCGCTGCAGAATAAAAAGAGTCGTGCTGACAGCGTGGAGATTGCGAACAGAGTTACTTTATTCTTCACAAACAACCACGAATTCGAAGGAAGAGCGCGAAGGCAAGGAGAGAGAGAGAAAGAGGAGAGGCACTAGACGTTGTGATAATGCCTTCCAGCGCAGGTGTGAGGCATGTCAAGTTATGGGCGAACGGCGCAAAAGCGGGAGATCACCTATGTCCGACCCACGATGGCGCTCAACAGCTTTGTAGTACGGGCTTCGTCCTCGCTGCAGGATAAAAAGAGTCGTGCTGACAGCGTGGAGATTCCGAACAGAGTTACTTTATTCTTCACACACAACCACGAATTCGAATGAAGAGCGCGAAGTCAAGAAGAGAGAGATAGAGCAGAGCGACTAGACGTTGTGATAATGCCTTCCAGCGCAGGTGTGAGGCATGTCAAGTTATGGGCGAGCGGCGCAAATGCGGGAGACTTCCTATGTGCGACCCACGATGGCGCTCAACAGCTTTGTAGCACGGGGTTCGTCCTCGCTGCAGGATAAAAAGAGTCGTGCTGACTGCGTGGAGATTCCGAACAGAGTTACTTTATTTTTCACTATCAACCACGAAATCGAATGCAGAGCGCGAAGGCAAGGAGAGAGAGAGGGAGCAGAGCGACTAGACGTTTTGATAATGCCTTCCAGCTCAGGTGTGAGGCATGTCAAGTTATGGGCAAACGGCGCGAATGTGGGAGGCTTCCTATGTCCGACCCACGGTGGTGCTCAAAAGCTTTGTAGCACGGGCTTCGTCCTCGCTGCAGGATAAAAAGAGTCGTGCTGACAGCGTGGAGATTGCGACCAGCGTTACTTTATTCTTCACAAACAACCACGAATTTGAATGAAGAGCACGAAGGCAAGGAGAGAGAGAGGGAGGAGAGGCACTAGACGTTTTTATAATGCCTTCCCGCGCAGGTGTGAGGCATCTCACGTAATGGCCAAACGGCGCAAAAGCGGAAGGCCTCCTATGTCCGGCCAACGATGGCGCTCAACAGCTTTGTAGCACGGGCTTCGTCCTCGCTGCAGGATAAAAAGAGTGGTGCTGACAGCGTGGAGATCCCGAACAGAGTTTCATTATTCTTCACAAACAACCACAAATTCGAATGCAGAGCACGAAGGCAAGGAGAGAGAGAGAGGGAGCAGAGTGACTAGACGTTTTGATTATGCCTTCCAGCGCAGGTGTGAGGCATGTCAAGCTATGGGCGAACGGCGCGAATGCGGGAGGCCTCCTATGTCCGACCCACGGTGGCGCTCAACAGCTTTGTAGCAAGGGTTTCGTCCTCGCTGCAGGATAAAAAGAGTCGTGCTGAGAGCGTGGATATTGCGAACACAATTACTTTATTCTTCACAAACAACCACGAATTCGAATGAAGAGCGCGAAGGCAAGGATAGAGAGAGGGAGGAGAGGCACTAGACGTTTTATAATGCCTTCCAGCGCAGGTGTGAGGCATGTCAAGTTATCGGCGAGCGGCGCAAATGCGGGATGCTTCTTATGTCCGACCCACCGTGGCGCTCAACAGCTTTGTAGCACGGGCTTCGTCCTCGCTGCAGGATAAAAAGAGTCGTGCTGACAGCGTGGAGATTCCGAACAGAGTTTCTTTATTCTTCACAAACAACCACGAATTAGAATGCAGAGCGCGAAGGCAAGGAGAGAGAGAGAGGGAGCAGAGCGACTAGACGTTTTGATAATGCCTTCCAGCGCAGGTGAGAGGCATGTCAAGTTATGGGCGAACGGCGCAAAAGCGGGAGGCCTCCTATGTCCGACCCACGATGGCGGTCAACAGCTTTGTAGCACGGGCTTCGTCCTCGCTGCAGGATAAAAAGAGTCGTGCTGAAAGCGTGGAGATTGCGAACAGAGTTACTTTATTCTTCACAAACAACCACGAATTCGAATGAAGAGCGCGAAGGCAAGGAGAGAGAGAGGGAGGAGAGGCACTAGACGTTTTTATGCCTTCCCGCGCAAGTGTGAGGCATGTCAAGTTATGGGCGAACGGCGCAAAAGCGGGAGATTTCCTATGTCCGACCCACGATGGCGCTCAACAGCTTTGTTCACGGGTTTCGTCCTCACTGCAGGATAAAAAGAGTCGTGCTGAGAGCGTGGATATTGCGAACACAATTACTTTATTCTTCACAAACAACCACGAATTCGAATGAAGAGCGCGAAGGCAAGGATAGAGAGAGGGAGGAGAGGCACTAGACGTTTTATAATGCCTTCCAGCGCAAGTGTGAGGCATGTCAAGTTATGGGCGAGCGGCGCGAATGCGGGAGGCCTCCTATGTCCGACCCACGGAGGCGCTCAACAGCTTTGTAGCACGGGCTTCGTCCTCGCTGCAGGATAAAAAGAGTCGTGCTGACAGTGTGGAGATTCCGAACAGAGTTTCTTCATCTCAAAAAACCACGAATTCGAATGAAGAGCGCGAAGTCAAGGAGAGAGAGAGGGAGCAGAGCAACTACACGTTTTTATAATGCCTTCCAGCGCAGGTGTGATGCATGTCAAGTTATGGGCGAACGGCGCGAATGCGGGAGGCCTCCTATGTCCGACCCACGATGGCGCTCAACAGCTTTGTAGCACGAGCTTCGTCCTCGCTGCAGGATAAAAAGAGTCGTGCTGACAGCGTGGAGATTGCGAACAGAGTTAGTTTATTCTTCACAAACAACCACGAATTCGAATGAAGAGCGCGAAGGCAAGGAGAGAGAGAGGGAGGAGAGGCACTAGACGTTTTTATAATGCCTTCCCGCGCAGGTGTGAGGCATATCAAGTTATGGGCGAATGGCGCAAAAGCGGGAGATTTCCTATGTCCGACCCACGATGGCGCTCAACAGCTTTGTTCACGGGCTTCGTCCTCGCTGCAGGATAAAAAGAGTCGTGCTGACAGCGTGGAGATTCCGAACAGAGTTTCTTCCTCTCAAAAAACCACGAATTCGAATGAAGAGCGCGAAGTCAAGGAGAGAGAGAGGGAGCAGAGCAACTACACGTTTTTATAATGCCTTCCAGCGCAGGTGTGAGGCATATCAAGTTATGGGCGAACGGCGCGAATGCGGGAGGCCTCCTATGTCCGACCCACGGTGGCGCTCAACAGCTCTGTATCACGGGTTTCGTCCTCGCTGCAGGATAAAAAGAGTCGTGCTGACAGCGTGGAGATTACGAACAGACTATCTTCTTCACAAACAACCACGAATTCGAATGGAGAGCGCGAAGCCAAGGAGAGAGAGAGGGAGCGGGGCGACTAGACGTTTTGATAATGCCGGGCCGCGCAGGCGCAAGTTATCGGCGAGCGGCGCAAGTGCGGGAGGCTTCTTATGTCCGACCCACCGTGGCGCTCTAAAATTTTGTAGCATGGGCTTCGTCCTCGCTGCAGGATAAAAAGAGACGTGCTGACAGCGTGGAGATTCCGAGCAGACTTTCTTTATTCTTCACAAACACCCACGAAATCGAATGCAGAGCGCGAAGGCAAGGAGAGAGAGAGAGGGAGCAGAGCGACTAGACGTTTTGATAATGCCTTCCAGCGCAGGTGTGAGGCATGTCAAGTTATGGGCGAACGGCGCAAAAGTGGGAGGCCTCCTATGTCCGACCCACGATGGCGCTAAACAGCTTTGTAGCACGCGCTCGTCCTCGCTGCAGGATAAAAAGAGTCGAGCTGACAGCGTGGAGATTCCGAACAGAGTTTCTTTATTCTTCACATCATCATCATCATCATCATCAGCCGTACTACACCCACTGCAGGGCAAAGGCCTCTCCCATGTCTCTCCAATTAACCCTATCCTTTGCCAGCTGCATCCACCCTTTGCCTGCAAACTTCTTAATCTCATCCGTCCATCTAACCTTCTGCCGCCCCCTGCTACGCTTACTTTCTCTTGGAACCCACTCCGTTACCCTTAAAGACCAGCGGTTATCTTGCCTTCGCATTACATGCCCTGCCCAAGCCCATTTCTTTCTCTTGATTTCGACTAGGATGTCATTAACCCGTGTTTGTTCCCTCACCCACTCTGCCCGCTTCCGATCTCTTAACGTTACACCTATCATTTTTCTTTCCATGGCTCGCTGCGTTGTCCTTTTCGTTAGCCTCCACGTTTCTGCCCCGTAGGTGAGTACCGGTAAGATTATGCTGTTGTACACTTTCCTCTTGAGGGAAATTGGTAAACTGCCACTCAGGATCTGCGAGAATTTGCCATATGCGCTCCACCCCATTCTTATCCTTCTAGTTATCTCCCTCTCATGATCCGGATCAGCTGTCACTACCTGCCCTAAGTAGACGTATTCCGGCACAATTTCTAGGCTCTCGCTGCCAATTGTGAACTGCTGTTGCCTTGCTAGACTGTTGAACATTACCTTGGTTTTCTGCATGTTAATTTTTAGACCCATCGATCTGCTCTGCCTGTCTAACTCGTTGATCATGATTTGCAGTTCACCTCCTGAGTGACTCAGCAAGGCAATGTCATCAGCAAATCTCAGATTATTTAGGTATTCTCCATTTATTCTTATTCCCAACTGTTCCCAATTCAGGCCTCGAAATACCTCCTGCAAACATGCGGTGAACAGCATTGGCGAGATCGTGTCTCCTTGCCTGACGCCCTTCCTTATTGGAATTTTATTGCTGACTTTATGGAGGACTATAGTAGCTGTGCAGTTGCTATATATATCTTCCAGTATTTTGACATAAGGCTCTTCTACCCCCTGATTACGCAATGCCTGTATGACTGCTGAGGTTTCCACTGAGTCGAATGCTTTCTCGTAATCAATGAAAGCTATATATAGAGGTTGGTTATATTCTGCGCATTTCTCTACCACCTGATTGATAGTGTGAATATGATCTATTGTGGAATATCCTTTACGAAAGCCTGCCTGATCATTTGGTTGATTAAAGTCTAACGTTGCTCTGACTCTATTAGCGATTACCTTAGTAAATACTTTGTAGGCAACGGATAGTAAGCTGATCGGCCTGTAATTTTTCAAGTCCTTGGCGTCTCCCTTCTTATGAATTAAGATAATGTTTGCATTCTTCCAAGCTTCTGGTACAGTCGAGGTCATAAGGCATTGCGTATACAGGGTGGCTAGTTTTTCTAGCACAATGTCCCCTCCATCCTTCAACAGATCTGCTGTTACCTGATCCTCCCCAGCTGCTTTTCCTCTTTTCATTGCTTCTAAGGCTTTCTTTACTTCATCTTTCGTTACTGGCGGGATGACGCATTGCTGTGCACTGCTGTCTTTCTCATTAGCGCTCTGATTACATTGGCTACTGTACAGGTCTGTGTAGAACACTTCGGCTACGTTAACTATCTTATCCATATTGCTAATGACATTGCCCTGCTTGTCTCTTAATGCATACATCTGGTTTTTACCTATGCCTAGTTTCCTCTTCACTGTTTTTAGGCTACCTCCGTTCTTTATAGCATGCTCGATTCTCTCCATATTAAACTTCCTTATGTCGGCTACCTTGCGCTTATTTATTAACTTTGATAGCTCCGTTAGTTCTATTCTATCGGTAGTGTTAGATGCCTTCATGTTTTGGCGCTTCTTAATCAGATGTTTCGTCACCTGAGATAGCTTCCCGGTATCTTTTCGAACTGTCCTACCGCCTACTTCTACTGCGCACTCCGTAAATATTGATGTCAGGTTATCGTGCATTGAATGAACATTAAGATCATCTTCTTCAGTTAAAGCCGTGTATCCGTTTTTCAGCGCTATCCTAAACTCCTGTGCTTTCCCTCTTACAGCTAACTCGTTAATGGTCTTCTTCTTCGCTAGCTTCTTCCGTTCCCTCTTCAAGTCTAAGCTAATTCTAGACCTTACCATTCTATGGTCGCTGCAACGCACCCTTCCGAGGACGGCCACATCCTGAATGATGCCAGGTTTAGCGCATAGTATGAAGTCGATTTCATTTTTAATCTCACCATTGGGGCTCTTCCAGGTCCACTTCCTGTTTTCTCGTTTGTGGAAGAAGGTATTCATGATCCGTAAATTATTTCTATCCGCGAATTCGACTAATAACTCTCCCCTGCTATTTCTAGAGCCTATGCCATAGTCACCTACCGCGTGGTCGTCAGCCTGCTTCTTGCCCACCTTCGCATTGAAGTCGCCCATCAGTACAGTGTACTGCGATTTTGCTCTATTCATTGCTGATTCTACGTCCTCATAGAAGCTTTCAACGGTCTGGTCATCATGGCTGGATGTGGGTGCGTAGGCCTGCACCACTTTCAGCTTGTACCTCCTATTCAGTCTAATTACTATGGCTGCTACCCTCTCGTTAATACTGTAGAACTCCTCTATGTTGCCAGCTATATCCTTATTAATGAGGAAACCCACACCTATTTCTCGTCTATCCTCTAACCCGCGATAGCACAGTATATGTCCGTCCTTTAGTACTGTATACGCCTCACCTGTCCTCCTAACTTCGCTAAGCCCTATCACATCCCATTTATTTCCCGCTAGTTCCTCGAACAGCACTGCTAGGCTAGCCTCACTAGCTAAAGTTCTAGCGTTAAACGTTGCCAGGTTCAGATTCCAATGGCGGCGTGTCCGGAGCCAGAGATTCTTAGCACCCTCCGCTGCGTCACAGGTCTGACCGCCGCCGTGGTCAGTTGCTCTGCAGCCGCTGGGGACTGAGGGCCGAGGGTTAATTGGTTTGATCATAGAAGGTTGTGGCCAAGTACTACACCAGGGTGGCCAAATCCTGCTCTGGTGAGAGAGTGCGTTGTCGGTTCTGGGCACCGAGATAAGGCCGCACTCCAGGCCTGGCTATGCAATTCCATCGACACGCGGATTTTTTTTTTTAAACCCGGTGGAGAATTGCGCGGCACCAGGATTTGAACCCCAGTCCTCTTGCACGCGAGGCGGATGTTCTACCTCTACGCCATCGCTGCATCGTTCACAAACAACCACGAATTAGAATGCAGAGCGCTAAGGCAAGGAGAGAAAGAGAGAGCAGAGCGACTAGACGTTTTGATAATGCCTTCCCGCGCAGGTGTGAAGCATGTCAAGTTATGGGCGAACGGCGCAAAAGCGGGAGATCTCCTATGTCCGACCCACGATGGCGCTCAACAGCTTTGTAGTACGGGCTTCGTCCTCGCTGCAGAATAAAAAGAGACGAAAGAAGAGCGCGAAGTCAAGAAGAGAGAGATAGAGCAGAGCGACTAGATGTTGTGATAATGCCTTCCAGCGCAGGTGTGAGGCATGTCAAGTTATGGGCGAGCGGCGCATATGCGGGAGGCTTCCTATGTCCGACACACGATGGCGCTCAACAGCTTTGTAGCACGGGGTTCGTCCTCGCTGCAGGATAAAAAGAGTCGTGCTGACAGCGTGGAGATTCCGAACAGTTACTTTATTTTTCACTATCAACCACGAAATCGAATGCAGAGCGCGAAGGCAAGGAGAGAGAGAGGGAGCAGAGGGACTAGACGTTTTGATAATGCCTTCCAGCGCTGGTGTGAGGCATGTCAAGTTATGGGCACACGGCGCGAATGTGGGAGGCTTCCTATGTCCGACCCACGGTGGCGCTCAAAAGCTTTGTTGCACGGGCTTCGTCCTCGCTGCAGGATAAAAAGAGCCGTGCTGACAGCGTGGAGATTGCGAACAGAGTTACTTTATTCTTCACAAACAACCACGAATTTGAATGAAGAGCACGAAGGCAAGGAGAGAGAGAGGGAGGAGAGGCACTAGACGTTTTTATAATGCCTTCCCGCGCAGGTGTGAGGCATGTCACGTAATGGCCAAACGGCGCAAAAGCGGAAGGCCTCCTATGTCCGACCAACGATGGCGCTCAACAGCTTTGTAGCACGGGCTTCGTCCTCGCTGCAGGATAAAAAGAGTCGTGCTGACAGCGTGGAGATCCCGAACAGAGTTACATTATTCTTCACAAACAACCACGAATTCAAATGCAGAGCGCGAAGGCAAGAAGAGAGAGAGGGAGCAGAGCGATTAGACGTTTTGATAATGCCTTCCAGCGCAGGTGTGAGGCATGTTAAGGTTTGGGCGAACGGCGCTAATGCGGGAGGCCTCCTATGTCCGACCCACGGTGGCGCTCAACAGCTTTGTAGCACGGGCTTCGTCCTCGCTCCAGGATAAAGAGTCGTGCTGACAGCGTGGAGATTGCGAACAGAGTTACTTTATTCTTCACAAGCAACCACGAATTCGAATGAAGAGCGCGAAGGCAAGGAGAGAGAGAGAGAGGAGAGGCACTAGACGTTTTGATAATGCCTTCCAGCGCAGGTGTGAGGCATGTCAAGTTATGGGCGAATGGCGCAAAAGCGGGAGGCCTCCTATGTCCGACCCACGGTGGCGCTCAACAGCTTTGTAGCACGGGTTTCGTCCTCGCTGCAGGATAAAAAGAGTCGTGCTGACAGCGTGGAGATTCCGAACAGAGTTACTTTATTCTTCACAAACAACCACGAATTCGAATGGAGAGCGCGAAGCCAAGGAGAGAGAGAGGGAGCGGGGCGACTAGACATTTTGATAATGCCGGGCCGCGCAGGTGCAAGTTATCGGCGAGCGGCGCAAATGCGGGAGGCTTCTTATGTCCGACCCACCGTGGCGCTCTAAAATTTCGTAGCATGGGCTTCGTCCTCGCTGCAGGATAAAAAGAGACGTGCTGACAGCGTGGAGATTCCGAACAGACTTTCTTTATTATTCACAAACACCCACGAATTCGAATGCAGAGCGCGAAGGCAAGGAGAGAGAGAGAGGGAGCAAAGCGACTAGACGTTTTTATAATGCCTTCCAGCGCAGGTGTGAGGCATGTCAAATTATGAGCGAACGGCGCGAATGCGGGAGGCCTCCTATGTCCGACCCACGATGGCGCTCAACAGCTTTGTAGCAGGGGCTTCGTCCTCGCTGCAGAATAAAAAGAGTCGTGCTGACAGCGTGGAGATTCCGAACAGAGTTACTTTATTCTTCACAAACAACCACAAATTCGAAAGAAGAGGGCGAAGTTAAGAAGAGAGAGATAGAGCAGAGCGACTAGACGTTGTGATAATGCCTTCCAGCGCAGGTGTGAGGCATGTCAAGTTATGGGCGAGCTGCGCAAATGCGGGAGGCTTCCTATGTCCGACCCACGATGGCGCTCAACAGCTTTGTAGCACGGGCTTCGTCCTCGCTCCAGGATAAAGAGTCGTGCCGATAGCGTGGAGATTCCGAAAAGACATTCTTTATTCTTCACAAGCAACCACGAATTCGAATGCAGAGCGCGAAGGCAAGGAGAGAGAGAGGAAGCAGAGCGACTAGACGTTTTGATAATGCCTTCGAGCGCAGGTGTGAGGCATGTCAAGTTATTCTCGAGCGGCGCAAATGCGGGAGGCTTCCTATGTCCGACCCACGGTGGCGCTCAACAGCTTTGTAGCATGGGCTTCGTCCTCACTGCAGGATAAAAAGAGACGTGCTGACAGCGTGGAGATTCCGAACAGACTTTCTTTATTCTTCACAAACAACCACGAATTCGAATGCAGAGCGCGAAGGCAAGGAGAGAGAGAGGGAGCAGAGTGACCAGACGTTTTGATAATTCCTTTTAGTGTGAGGCATGTCAAGTTATGGGCGAACGGCGCGAATGCGGGAGCCTTCCTATGTCCGACCCACGGTGGCGCTCAAAAGCTTTGTAGCACGGGGTTCGTCCTCAGTGCAGGATAAAAAGAGTCGTGCTGACAGCGTGGAGATTGCGAACAGAGTTACTTTATTCTTCACAAACAACCACGAATTCGAATGAAGAGCGCGAAGGCAAGGAGAGAGAGAGAGAGGAGAGGCACTAGACGTTTTTATAATGCCTTCCCGCGCAGGTGTGAGGCATGTCAAGTTATGGGCGAACGGCGCAAAAGCGGGAGGACTCCTATGTCCGACCCACGGTGGCGCTCAACAGCTTTGTAGCACGGGTTTCGTCCTCGCTGCAGGATAAAAAGAGTCGTGCTGACAGCGTGGAGATTCCGAACAGAGTTACTTTATTCTTCACAAACAACCACGAATTCGAATGGAGAGCGCGAAGCCAAGGAGAGAGAGAGGGAGCGGGGCGACTAGACGTTTTGATAATGCCGGGCCGCGCAGGTGCAAGTTATCGGCGAGCGGCGCAAATGCGGGAGGCTTCTTATGTCCGACCCACCGTGGCGCTCTAAAATTTCGTAGCATGGGCTTCGTCCTCACTGCAGGATAAAAAGAGACGTGCTGACAGCGTGGAGATTCCGAACAGCCTTTCTTTATTCTTCACAAACACCCACGAATTCGAATGCAGAGCGCGAAGGCAAGGAGAGAGAGAGAGAGGGAGCAGAGCGACTAGACGTTTTGATAATGCCTTCCAGCGCAGGTGTGAGGCATGTCAAGTTATGGGCGAACGGCGCAAAAGCGGGAGGCCTCCTATGTCCGACCCACGATGGCGCTCAACAGCTTTGTAGCAGGGGCTTCGTCCTCGCTGCAGAATAAAAAGAGTCGTGCTGACAGCGTGGAGATTCCGAACAGAGTTACTTTATTCTTCACAAACAACCACAAATTCGAATGCAGAGCGCGAAGGCAAGGGGAGAGAGAGGGAGCAGAGCGACTAGACGTTTTGATAATGCCTTCCAGCGCAGGTGTGAGGCATGTCAAGTTATGGGCGAACGGCGCGAATGCGGGAGGCCTCCTATGTCCGACCCACGATGGCGCTCAACAGCTTTGTAGCACGCGCTCGTCCTCGCTGCAGGATAAAAAGAGTCGAGCTGACAGCGTGGAGATTCCGAACAGAGTTTCTTTATTCTTCACAAACAACCACGAATTAGAATGCAGAGCGCTAAGGCAAGGAGAGAAAAAGGGAGCAGAGCGACTAGACGTTTTGATAATGCCTTCCAGCGCAGGTGTAAAGCATGTCAAGTTATGGGAGAACGGCGCGAATGCGGGAGTCTTCCTATGTCCGACCCACGATGGCGCTCAACAGCTTTGTAGCACGAGCTTCGTCCTCGCTGCAGGATAAAAATGGTCGTGCTGACAGCGTGGAGATTGCGAACACAGTTACATTATTCTTCACAAAGAACCACGAATTCGAATGAAGAGCGCGAAGGCAAGGAGAGAGAGAGGGAGGAGAGACACTAGACGTTTTTATAATGCCTTCCCGCGCAGGTGTAAAGCATGTCAAGTTATGGGAGAACGGCGCGAATGCGGGAGTCTTCCTATGTCCGACCCACGGTGGCGCTCAAAAGCTTTGTAGCACGGGCTTCGTCCTCGCTGCAGGATAAAAAGAGTCGTGCTGACAGCGTGGAGATTGCGAACAGACTTACTTTATTCTTCACAAACAACCACGAATTCGAATGAAGAGCGCGAAGGCAAGGAGAGAGAGAGGGAGGAGAGACACTAGACGTTTTTATAATGCCTTCCCGCGCAGGTGTAAAGCATGTCAAGTTATGGGAGAACGGCGCGAATGCGGGAGGCCTCCTATGTCCGACCCACGATGGCGCTCAACAGCTTTGTAGCACGAGCTTCGTCCTCGCTGCAGGATAAAAAGAGTCGTGCTGACAGCGTGGAGATTGCGAACAGAGTTACTCTATTCTTCACTAACAACCACGAATTCGAATGAAGAGCGCGAAGGCAAGGATAGAGAGAGGGAGGAGAGGCACTAGACGTTTTTATAATGCCTTCCCGCGCAGGTGTGAGGCATATCAAGTTATGGGCGAACGGCGCAAAAGCGGGAGATTTCCTATGTCCGACCCACGATGGCGCTCAACAGCTTTGTTCACGGGCTTCGTCCTCGCTGCAGGATAAAAAGAGTCGTGCTGACAGCGTGGAGATTGCGAACAGAGTTACTCTATTCTTCACTAACAACCACGAATTCGAATGAAGAGCGCGAAGGCAAGGATAGAGAGAGGGAGGAGAGGCACTAGACGTTTTTATAATGCCTTCCCGCGCAGGTGTGAGGCATATCAAGTTATGGGCGAACGGCGCAAAAGCGGGAGATTTCCTATGTCCGACCCACGATGGCGCTCAACAGCTTTGTTCACGGGCTTCGTCCTCGCTGCAGGATAAAAAGAGTCGTGCTGACAGCGTGGAGATTGCGAACAGAGTTACTTTATTCTTCACAAACAACCACGAATTCGAATGAAGAGCGCGAAGGCAAGGAGAGAGAGAGGGAGGAGAGGCACTAGACGTTTTTATAATGCCTTCCCGCGCAGGTGTGAGGCATATCAAGTCATGGGCGAACGGCGCGAATGCGGGAGTCTTCCTATGTCCGACCGACGATGGCGCTCAACAGGTTTGTAGCACGGGCTTCGTCCTCGCTGCAGGATAAGAAGAGTCGCGCTGACAGCGTGGAGATTGCGAACAGTTACTTTATTCTTCACAAACAACCACGAATTCGAATGAAGAGCGCGAAGTCAAGGAGAGAGAGAGGGAGCAGAGCGACTATACGTTTTTATAATGTCTTCCCGCGCAGGTGTGAGGCATGTCAAGTTATGGGCGAACGGCGCAAAAGCGGGAGGCCTCCTATGTCCGACCCACGATGGCGCTCAACAGCTTTGTAGCACGCGCTCGACCTCGCTGCAGGATAAAAAGAGTCGAGCTGACAGCGTGGAGATTCCGAACAGAGTTTCTTTATTCTTCACAAACAACCACGAATTAGAATGCAGAGCGCTAAGGCAAGGAGAGAAAGAGGGAGCAGAGCGACTAGACGTTTTGATAATGCCTTCCAGCGCAGGTATGAGGCATGTCAAGTTATAGGTGAACGGCGCGAATGCGGAAGGCCTCCTATGTCCGACCCACGATGGCGCTCAACAGCTTTGTAGCACGAGCTTCGTCCTCGCTGCAGGATAAAAAGGGTCGTGCTGACAGCGTGGAGATTGCGAACACAGTTACTTTATTCTTCACAAAGAACCACGAATTCGAATGAAGAGCGCGAAGGCAAGGAGAGAGAGAGGAAGCAGAGCGATTAGACGTTTTGATAATGCCTTCCAGCGCAGGTGTGAGGCATGTCAAATTATGGGCGAACGGCGCGAATGCGGGAGGCCTCCTATGTCCGACCCACGATGGCGCTCAACAGCTTTGTAGTACGGGCTTCGTCCTCGCTGCAGGATAAAAAGAGTCGTGCTGACAGCGTGGAGATTCCGAACAGAGTTACTTTATTTTTCACTATCAACCACGAATTCAAATGCAGAGCGCGAAGGCAAGGAGAGAGAGAGGGAGCAGAGCGATTAGACGTTTTGATAATGCCTTCCAGCGCAGGTGTGAGGCATGTCAAATTATGGGCGAACGGCGCGAATGCGGGAGGCCTCCTATGTCCGACCCACGATGGCGCTCAACAGCTTTGTAGTACGGGCTTCGTCCTCGCTGCAGGATAAAAAGAGTCGTGCTGACAGCGTGGAGATTCCGAACAGAGTTACTTTATTCTTCACACACAACCACGAATTCAAAAGAAGAGCGCGAAGGCAAGGAGAGAGAGAGGAAGCAGAGCGACTAGACGTTTTGATAATGCCTTCGAGCGCAGGTGTGAGGCATGTCAAGTTATTCTCGAGCGGCGCAAATGCGGGAGGCTTCCTATGTCCGACCCACGGTGGCGCTCAACAGCTTTGTAGCAAGGGTTTCGTCCTCACTGCAGGATAAAAAGAGTCGTGCTGAGAGCGTGGATATTGCGAACACAATTACTTTATTCTTCACAAACAACCACGAATTCGAATGAAGAGCGCGAAGGCAAGGATAGAGAGAGGGAGGAGAGGCACTAGACGTTTTATAATGCCTTCCAGCGCTGGTGTGAGGCATGTGAATTTATTGGCGAGCGGCGAAATTGAGGGAGGCCTCCTATGTCCGACCCACGGTGGCGCTCAACAGCTTTGTAGCACGGGTTTCGTCCTCGCTGCAGGATAAAAAGAGTCGTGCTGACTGCGTGGAGATTCCGAACAGACTTTCTTCTTCACAAACAACCAGGAATTCGAATGGAGAGCGCGAAGCCAAGGAGAGAGAGAGAGGGAGCGGGGCGACTAGACGTTTAATTAATGCCGGGCGGCGCAGGTGCAAGTTATCGGCGAGCGGCGCAAATGCGGGATGCTTCTTATGTCCGACCCACCATGGCGCTCAATAGCTTTGTAGCACGGGCTTCGTCCTCGCTGCAGGATAAAAAGAGTCGTGCTGACAGCGTGGAGATTCCGAACAGAGTTTCTTTATTCATCTCAAAAAACCACGAATTCGAATGAAGAGCGCGAAGTCAAGGAGAGAGAGAGGGAGCAGAGCAACTACACGTTTTTATAATGCCTTCCAGCGCAGGTGTGATGCATGTCAAGTTATGGGCGAACGGCGCGAATGCGGGAGGCCTCCTATGTCCGACCCACGATGGCGCTCAACAGCTTTGTAGCACGAGCTTCGTCCTCGCTGCAGGATAAAAAGAGTCGTGCTGACAGCGTGGAGATTGCGAACAGAGTTACTCTATTCTTCACTAACAACCACGAATTCGAATGAAGAGCGCGAAGGCAAGGATAGAGAGAAAGAGGAGAGGCACTAGACGTTTTTATAATGCCTTCCCGCGCAGGTGTGAGGCATATCAAGTTATGGGCGAACGGCGCAAAAGCGGGAGATTTCCTATGTCCGACCCACGATGGCGCTCAACAGCTTTGTTCACGGGCTTCGTCCTCGCTGCAGGATAAAAAGAGTCGTGCTGACAGCGTGGAGATTGCGAACAGAGTTACTCTATTCTTCACTAACAACCACGAATTCGAATGAAGAGCGCGAAGGCAAGGATAGAGAGAGGGAGGAGAGGCACTAGACGTTTTTATAATGCCTTCCCGCGCAGGTGTGAGGCATATCAAGTTATGGGCGAACGGCGCAAAAGCGGGAGATTTCCTATGTCCGACCCACGATGGCGCTCAACAGCTTTGTTCACGGGCTTCGTCCTCGCTGCAGGATAAAAAGAGTCGTGCTGACAGCGTGGAGATTGCGAACAGAGTTACTTTATTCTTCACAAACAACCACGAATTCGAATGAAGAGCGCGAAGGCAAGGAGAGAGAGAGGGAGGAGAGGCACTAGACGTTTTTATAATGCCTTCCCGCGCAGGTGTGAGGCATATCAAGTTATGGGCGAACGGCGCAAAAGCGGGAGATTTCCTATGTCCGACCCACGATGGCGCTCAACAGCTTTGTTCACGGGCTTCGTCCTCGCTGCAGGATAAAAAGAGTCGTGCTGACAGCGTGGAGATTGCGAACAGAGTTACTCTATTCTTCACTAACAACCACGAATTCGAATGAAGAGCGCGAAGGCAAGGATAGAGAGAGGGAGGAGAGGCACTAGACGTTTTTATGCCTTCCCGCGCAAGTGTGAGGCATGTCAAGTCATGGGCGAACGGCGCGAATGCGGGAGGCCTCCTATGTCCGACCCACGATGGCGCTCAACAGCTTTGTAGCACGGGCTTCGTCTTCGCTGCAGGATAAAAAGAGTCGTGCTGACAGCTTGGAGATTGCGAACAGAGTTAATTTATTCTTCACAAACAACCACGAATTCGAATGAAGAGCGTGAAGGCAAGGATAGAGAGAGAGAGGAGAGGCACTAGATGTTTTTATAATGCCTTCCCGCGCAGTTGTGAGGCATATCAAGTTATGGGCGAACGGCGCGAATGCGGGAGGCCTCCTATGTCCGACCCACGGTGGCGCTCAACAGCTCTGTATCACGGGTTTCGTCCTCGCTGCAGGATAAAAAGAGTCGTGCTGACAGCGTGGAGATTACGAACAGACTATCTTCTTCACAAACAACCACGAATTCGAATGGAGAGCGCGAAGCCAAGGAGAGAGAGAGGGAGCGGGGCGACTAGACGTTTTGATAATGCCGGGCCGCGCAGGCGCAAGTTATCGGCGAGTGGCGCAAGTGCGGGAGGCTTCTTATGTCCGACCCACCGTGGCGCTCTAAAATTTTGTAGCATGGGCTTCGTCCTCGCTGCAGGATAAAAAGAGACGTGCTGACAGCGTGGAGATTCCGAGCAGACTTTCTTTATTCTTCACAAACACCCACGAAATCGAATGCAGAGCGCGAAGGCAAGGAGAGAGAGAGAGGGAGCAGAGCGACTAGACGTTTTGATAATGCCTTCCCGCGCAGGTGTGATGCATGTCAAGTCATGGGCGAACGGCGCGAATGCGGGAGGCCTCCTATGTCCGACCCACGGCGGCGCTCAACAGCTTTGTAGACGGGTTTGTTCCTCGCTGCAGGATAAAAAGAGTCGTGCTGACAGTGTGGAGATTCCGAACAGACTTTCTTTATTCTTCACAAACAACCACGAATTCAAATGCAGAGGGCGAAGGCAAGGAGAGAGGGAGGGAGCAGAGCGACTAGACGTTTTTATAATGCCTTCCCGCGCAGGTGTGAGGCATGTCAAGTCATGGGCGAACGGCGCGAATGCGGGAGGCCTCCTATGTCCGACCCACGGCGGCGCTCAACAGCTTTGTAGACGGGTTTGTTCCTCGCTGCAGGATAAAAAGAGTCGTGCTGACAGTGTGGAGATTCCGAACAGACTTTCTTTATTCTTCACAAACAACCACGAATTCAAATGCAGAGGGCGAAGGCAAGGAGAGAGGGAGGGAGCAGAGCGACTAGACGTTTTTATAATGCCTTCCCGCGCAGTTGTGAGGCATGTCGAGTTATTGGCGAGCGGCGCAATTGCGGGAGGCCTCCTATGTCCGACCCACGGTGGCGCTCAACAGCTTTGTAGCACGGGTTTCGTCCTCGCTGCAGGATAAAAAGAGTCGTGCTGACAGCGTGGAGATTCCGAACAGACTATCTTCTTCACAAACAACCACGAATTCGAATGGAGAGCGCGAAGCCAAGGAGAGAGAGAGGGAGCGGGGCGACTAGACGTTTTGATAATGCCTTCCAGCGCAGGTGTGAGGCATGTCAAGTTATGGGCGAACGGCGCAAAAGCGGGAGGCCTCCTATGTCCGACCCACGATGGCGCTCAACAGCTTTGTAGCATGGGCTTCGTCCTCGCTGCAGGATAAAAAGAGTCGTGCTGACAGCGTGCAGATTCCGAACAGAGTTACTTTATTCTTCACAAACAACCACAAATTCGAATGCAGAGCGCGAAGGCAAGGGGTGAGAGAGGGAGCAGAGCGACTAGACGTTTTGATAATGCCTTCCAGCGCAGGTGTGAGGCATGTTAAGTTGTGGGCGAACGGCGCGAATGCGGGAGGCCTCCTATGTCCGACCCACGATGGCGCTCAACAGCTTTGTAGCACGGGCTTCGTCCTCGCTGCAGGATAAGAAGAGTCGCGCTGACAGCGTGGAGATTGCGAACAGAGTTACTTTATTCTTCACAAACAACCACGAATTCGAATGAAGAGCGCGAAGGCAAGGAGAGAGAGAGAGAGAGGAGAGGCACTAGACGTTTTTATAATGCCTTCCCGCGCAGGTGTGAGGCATGTCAAGTTATGGGCGAACGGCGCAAAAGCGGGAGGCCTCCTATGTCCGACCCCCGATGGCGCTCACCAGCTTTGTAGCACAGGCTTCGTCCTCGCTGCAGGATAAAAAGAGTCGTGCTGAAAGCGTGGAGATTCCGAACAGAGTTTCTTTATTCTACACAAACAACCACGAATGCGAATGAAGAGCGCGAAGGCAAGGATAGAGAGAGGGAGGAGAGGCACTAGACGTTTTTATAATGCCTTCCCGCGCAGTGGTGAGGCATATCAAGTTATGGGCGAACGGCGCGAATGCGGGAGGCCTCCTATGTCCGACCCACGATGGCGCTCAACAGCTCTGTATCACGGGTTTCGTCCTCGCTGCAGGATAAAAAGAGTCGTGCTGACAGCGTGGAGATTACGAACAGACTATCTTCTTCACAAACAACCACGAATTCGAATGGAGAGCGCGAAGCCAAGGAGAGAGAGAGGGAGCGGGGCGACTAGACGTTTTGATAATGCCGGGCCGCGCAGGCGCAAGTTATCGGCGAGCGGCGCAAGTGCGGGAGGCTTCTTATGTCCGACCCACCGTGGCGCTCTAAAATTTTGTAGCATGGGCTTCGTCCTCGCTGCAGGATAAAAAGAGACGTGCTGACAGCGTGGAGATTCCGAGCAGACTTTCTTTATTCTTCACAAACACCCACGAAATCGAATGCAGAGCGCGAAGGCAAGGAGAGAGAGAGAGGGAGCAGAGCGACTAGACGTTTTGATAATGCCTTCCAGCGCAGGTGTGAGGCATGTCAAGTTATGGGCGAACGGCGCAAAAGTGGGAGGCCTCCTATGTCCGACCCACGATGGCGCTAAACAGCTTTGTAGCACGCGCTCGTCCTCACTGCAGGATAAAAAGAGTCGAGCTGACAGCGTGGAGATTCCGAACAGAGTTTCTTTATTCTTCACATCATCATCATCATCATCATCAGCCGTACTACACCCACTGCAGGGCAAAGGCCTCTCCCATGTCTCTCCAATTAACCCTATCCTTTGCCAGCTGCATCCACCCTTTGCCTGCAAACTTCTTAATCTCATCCGTCCATCTAACCTTCTGCCGCCCCCTGCTACGCTTACTTTCTCTTGGAACCCACTCCGTTACCCTTAAAGACCAGCGGTTATCTTGCCTTCGCATTACATGCCCTGCCCAAGCCCATTTCTTTCTCTTGATTTCGACTAGGATGTCATTAACCCGTGTTTGTTCCCTCACCCACTCTGCCCGCTTCCGATCTCTTAACGTTACACCTATCATTTTTCTTTCCATGGCTCGCTGCGTTGTCCTTAACTTAAGCTGAACTCTTTTCGTTAGCCTCCACGTTTCTGCCCCGTAGGTGAGTACCGGTAAGATTATGCTGTTGTACACTTTCCTCTTGAGGGAAATTGGTAAACTGCCACTCAGGATCTGCGAGAATTTGCCATATGCGCTCCACCCCATTCTTATCCTTCTAGTTATCTCCCTCTCATGATCCGGATCAGCTGTCACTACCTGCCCTAAGTAGACGTATTCCGGCACAATTTCTAGGCTCTCGCTGCCAATTGTGAACTGCTGTTCCCTTGCTAGACTGTTGAACATTACCTTGGTTTTCTGCATGTTAATTTTTAGACCCATCGATCTGCTCTGCCTGTCTAACTCGTTGATCATGATTTGCAGTTCACCTCCTGAGTGACTCAGCAAGGCAATGTCATCAGCAAATCTCAGATTATTTAGGTATTCTCCATTTATTCTTATTCCCAACTGTTCCCAATTCAGGCCTCGAAATACCTCCTGCAAACATGCGGTGAACAGCATTGGCGAGATCGTGTCTCCTTGCCTGACGCCCTTCCTTATTGGAATTTTATTGCTGACTTTATGGAGGACTATAGTAGCTGTGCAGTTGCTATATATATCTTCCAGTATTTTGACATAAGGCTCTTCTACCCCCTGATTACGCAATGCCTGTATGACTGCTGAGGTTTCCACTGAGTCGAATGCTTTCTCGTAATCAATGAAAGCTATATATAGAGGTTGGTTATATTCTGCGCATTTCTCTACCACCTGATTGATAGTGTGAATATGATCTATTGTGGAATATCCTTTACGAAAGCCTGCCTGATCATTTGGTTGATTAAAGTCTAACGTTGCTCTGACTCTATTAGCGATTACCTTAGTAAATACTTTGTAGGCAACGGATAGTAAGCTGATCGGCCTGTAATTTTTCAAGTCCTTGGCGTCTCCCTTCTTATGAATTAAGATAATGTTTGCATTCTTCCAAGCTTCTGGTACAGTCGAGGTCATAAGGCATTGCGTATACAGGGTGGCTAGTTTTTCTAGCACGATGTCCCCTCCATCCTTCAACAGATCTGCTGTTACCTGATCCTCCCCAGCTGCTTTTCCTCTTTTCATTGCTTCTAAGGCTTTCTTTACTTCATCTTTCGTTACTGGCGGGATGACGCATTGCTGTGCACTGCTGTCTTTCTCATTAGCGCTCTGATTACATTGGCTACTGTACAGGTCTGTGTAGAACACTTCGGCTACGTTAACTATCTTATCCATATTGCTAATGACATTGCCCTGCTTGTCTCTTAATGCATACATCTGGTTTTTACCTATGCCTAGTTTCCTCTTCACTGTTTTTAGGCTACCTCCGTTCTTTATAGCATGCTCGATTCTCTCCATATTAAACTTCCTTATGTCGGCTACCTTGCGCTTATTTATTAACTTTGATAGCTCCGTTAGTTCTATTCTATCGGTAGTGTTAGATGCCTTCATGTTTTGGCGCTTCTTAATCAGATCTTTCGTCACCTGAGATAGCTTCCCGGTATCTTTTCGAACTGTCCTACCGCCTACTTCTACTGCGCACTCCGTAATTATTGATGTCAGGTTATCGTGCATTGAATGAACATTAAGATCATCTTCTTCAGTTAAAGCCGAGTATCTGTTTTTCAGCGCTATCCTAAACTCCTGTGCTTTCCCTCTTACAGCTAACTCGTTAATGGTCTTCTTCTTCGCTAGCTTCTTCCGTTCCCTCTTCAAGTCTAAGCTAATTCTAGACCTTACCATTCTATGGTCGCTGCAACGCACCCTTCCGAGGACGGCCACATCCTGAATGATGCCAGGTTTAGCGCATAGTATGAAGTCGATTTCATTTTTAATCTCACCATTGGGGCTCTTCCAGGTCCACTTCCTGTTTTCTCGTTTGTGGAAGAAGGTATTCATGATCCGTAAATTATTTCTATCCGCGAATTCGACTAATAACTCTCCCCTGCTATTTCTAGAGCCTATGCCATAGTCACCTACCGCGTGGTCGTCAGCCTGCTTCTTGCCCACCTTCGCATTGAAGTCGCCCATCAGTACAGTGTACTGCGATTTTGCTCTATTCATTGCTGATTCTACGTCCTCATAGAAGCTTTCAACGGTCTGGTCATCATGGCTGGATGTGGGTGCGTAGGCCTGCACCACTTTCAGCTTGTACCTCCTATTCAGTCTAATTACTATGGCTGCTACCCTCTCGTTAATACTGTAGAGCTCCTCTATGTTGCCAGCTATATCCTTATTAATGAGGAAACCCACACCTATTTCTCGTCTATCCTGTAACCCGCGATAGCACAGTATATGTCCGTCCTTTAGTACTGTATACGCCTCACCTGTCCTCCTAACTTCGCTAAGCCCTATCACATCCCATTTAATTCCCGCTAGTTCCTCGAACAGCACTGCTAGGCTAGCCTCACTAGCTAAAGTTCTAGCGTTAAACGTTGCCAGGTTCAGATTCCAATGGCGGCGTGTCCGGAGCCAGAGATTCTTAGCACCCTCCGCTGCGTCACAGGTCTGACTGCCGCCGTGGTCAGTTGCTCTGCAGCCGCTGGGGACTGAGGGCCGAGGGTTAATTGGTTTGATCATAGAAGGTTGTGGCCAAGTACTACACCAGGGTGGCCAAATCCTGCTCTGGCGAGAGAGTGCGTTGTCGGTTCTGGGCACCGAGATAAGGCCGCACTCCAGGCCTGGTTATGCAATTCCATCGACACGCGGATTTTTTTTTTAAACCCGGTGGAGAATTGCGCGGCACCAGGATTTGAACCCCGGTCCTCTTGCACGCGAGGCGGATGTTCTACCTCCACGCCATCGCTGCATCGTTCACAAACAACCACGAATTAGAATGCAGAGCGCTAAGGCAAGGAGAGAAAGAGAGAGCAGAGCGACTAGACGTTTTGATAATGCCTTCCAGCGCAGGTGTGAGGCATGTCAAGTTATAGGCGAACGGCGCGAATGCGGAAGGCCTCCTATGTCCGACCCACGATGGCGCTCAACAGCTTTGTAGCACGAGCTTCGTCCTCGCTGCAGGATAAAAAGGGTCGTGCTGACAGCGTGGAGATTGCGAACAGAGTTACTTTATTCTTCACAAAGAACCACGAATTCGAATGAAGAGCGCGAAGGCAAGGAGAGAGAGAGGGAGGAGAGGCACTAGACAATTTTATAATGCCTTCCCGCGCAGGTGTGAAGCATGTCAAGTTATGGGCGAACGGCGCAAAAGCGGGAGATCTCCTATGTCCGACCCACGATGGCGCTCAACAGCTTTGTAGTACGGGCTTCGTCCTCGCTGCAGAATAAAAAGAGTCGAAAGAAGAGCGCGAAGTCAAGAAGAGAGAGATAGAGCAGAGCGACTAGATGTTGTGATAATGCCTTCCAGCGCAGGTGTGAGGCATGTCAAGTTATGGGCGAGCGGCGCATATGCGGGAGGCTTCCTATGTCCGACCCACGATGGCGCTCAACAGCTTTGTAGCACGGGGTTCGTCCTCGCTGCAGGATAAAAAGAGTCGTGCTGACAGCGTGGAGATTCCGAACAGTTACTTTATTTTTCACTATCAACCACGAAATCGAATGCAGAGCGCGAAGGCAAGGAGAGAGAGAGGGAGCAGAGGGACTAGACGTTTTGATAATGCCTTCCAGCGCTGGTGTGAGGCATGTCAAGTTATGGGCAAACGGCGCGAATGTGGGAGGCTTCCTATGTCCGACCCACGGTGGCGCTCAAAAGCTTTGTTGCACGGGCTTCGTCCTCGCTGCAGGATAAAAAGAGCCGTGCTGACAGCGTGGAGATTGCGAACAGAGTTACTTTATTCTTCACAAACAACCACGAATTTGAATGAAGAGCACGAAGGCAAGGAGAGAGAGAGGGAGGAGAGGCACTAGACGTTTTTATAATGCCTTCCCGCGCAGGTGTGAGGCATGTCACGTAATGGCCAAACGGCGCAAAAGCGGAAGGCCTCCTATGTCCGACCAACGATGGCGCTCAACAGCTTTGTAGCACGGGCTTCGTCCTCGCTGCAGGATAAAAAGAGTCGTGCTGACAGCGTGGAGATCCCGAACAGAGTTACATTATTCTTCACAAACAACCACGAATTCAAATGCAGAGCGCGAAGGCAAGGAGAGAGAGAGGGAGCAGAGCGATTAGACGTTTTGATAATGCCTTCCAGCGCAGGTGTGAGGCATGTTAAGGTTTGGGCGAACGGCGCGAATGCGGGAGGCCTCCTATGTCCGACCCACGGTGGCGCTCAACAGCTTTGTAGCACGGGCTTCGTCCTCGCTCCAGGATAAAGAGTCGTGCTGACAGCGTGGAGATTGCGAACAGAGTTACTTTATTCTTCACAAACAACCACGAATTCGAATGAGCGCGAACGCCAGGAGAGAGAGAGGGAGGAGAGGCACTAGGCGTTTTTATAATGCATTCCCGCGCAGGTGTGAGGCATGTCAAGTTATGGGCGAACGGCGCGAATGCGGGAGGCCTCCTATGTCCGACCCACGGTGGCGCTCAACAGCTTTGTAGCACGGGTTTCGTCCTCGCTGCAGGATAAAAAGAGTCGTGCTGACAGCGTGGAGATTCCGAACAGAGTTACTTTATTCTTCACAAACAACCACGAATTCGAATGGAGAGCGCGAAGCCAAGGAGAGAGAGAGGGAGCGGGGCGACTAGACATTTTGATAATGCCGGGCCGCGCAGGTGCAAGTTATCGGCGAGCGGCGCAAATGCGGGAGGCTTCTTATGTCCGACCCACCGTGGCGCTCTAAAATTTCGTAGCATGGGCTTCGTCCTCGCTGCAGGATAAAAAGAGACGTGCTGACAGCGTGGAGATTCCGAACAGACTTTCTTTATTATTCACAAACACCCACGAATTCGAATGCAGAGCGCGAAGGCAAGGAGAGAGAGAGAGGGAGCAGAGCGACTAGACGTTTTGATAATGCCTTCCAGCGCAGGATGTGAGGCATGTCAAGTTATGGGCGAACGGCGCGAAAGCGGGAGGCCTCCTATGTCCGACCCACGATGGCGCTCAACAGCTTTGTAGCAGGGGCTTCGTCCTCGCTGCAGGATAAAAAGAGTCGTGCTGACAGCGTGGAGATTACGAACAGAGTTACTTTATTCTTCACAAACAACCACAAATTCGAATGCAGAGCGCGAAGGCAAGGGGAGAGAGAGGGAGGAGAGGCACTAGACGTTTTTATAATGCCTTCCAGCGCAGGTGTGAGGCATGTCAAGTTATGGGCGAACGGCGCGAATGCGGGAGGCCTCCTATGTCCGACCCACGATGGCGCTCAACAGCTTTGTAGCACGGGCTTCGTCCTCGCTGCAGGATAAGAAGAGTCGCGCTGACAGCGTGGAGATTGCGAACAGAGTTACTTTATTCTTCACAAAGAACCACGAATTTGAATGAAGAGCGCGAAGGCAAGGAGAGAGAGAGGGAGGAGAGGCACTAGACGTTTTTATAATGCCTTCCAGCGCAGGTGTGAGGCATGTCAAGCTATGGGCGAACGGCGCGAATGCGGGAGGCCTCCTATGTCCGACCCACGGTGGCGCTCAACAGCTTTGTAGCACGGGTTTCGTCCTCGCTGCAGGATAAAAAGAGTCGTGCCGATAGCGTGGAGATTCCGAAAAGACATTCTTTATTCTTCACAAGCAACCACGAATTCGAATGCAGAGCGCGAAGGCAAGGAGAGAGAGAGGAAGCAGAGCGACTAGACGTTTTGATAATGCCTTCGAGCGCAGGTGTGAGGCATGTCAAGTTATTCTCGAGCGGCGCAAATGCGGGAGGCTTCCTATGTCCGACCCACGGTGGCGCTCAACAGCTTTGTAGCACGGGCTTCGTCCTCGCTGCAGGATAAAAAGAGTCGTGCTGACAGCGTGGAGATTCCGAACAGAGTTACTTTATTCTTCACAAACAACCACGAATTCGAATGCAGAGCGCGAAGGCAAGGAGAGAGAGAGGGAGCAGAGCGACTAGACGTTTTGATAATGCCTTCCAGCGCAGGTGTGAGGCATGTCAAGTTATGGGCGAACGGCGCGAATGCGGGAGGCCTCCTATGTCCGACCCACGATGGCGCTCAACAGCTTTGTAGCACGGGCTTCGTCCTCGCTGCAGGATAAAAAGAGTCGTGCTGACAGCGTGGAGATTGCGAACAGAGTTACTTTATTCTTCACAAACAACCACGAATTCGAATGAAGAGCGCGAAGGCAAGGAGAGAGAGAGAGAGGAGAGGCACTAGACGTTTTTATAATGCCTTCCCGCGCAGGTGTGAGGCATGTCAAGTTATGGGCGAACGGCGCAAAAGCGGGAGGCCTCCTATGTCCGACCCACGGTGGCGCTCAACAGCTTTGTAGCATGGGCTTCGTCCTCGCTGCAGGATAAAAAGCGACGTGCTGACAGCGTGGAGATTCCGAACAGACTTTCTTTATTCTTCACAAACAACCACGAATTCGAATGCAGAGCGCGAAGGCAAGGAGAAAGAGAGGGAGCAGAGTGACCAGACGTTTTGATAATGCCTTCCAGCGCAGGTGTGAGGCATGTTAAGTTATGGGCGAACGGCGCGAATGCGGGAGGCCTCCTATGTCCGACCCACGATGGCGCTCAACAGCTTTGTAGCACGGGCTTCGTCCTCGCTGCAGGATAAAAAGAGTCGTGCTGACAGCGTGGAGATTGCGAACAGAGTTACTTTATTCTTCACAAACAACCACGAATTCGAATGAAGAGCGCGAAGTCAAGGAGAGAGAGAGGGAGCAGAGCGACTAGACGTTTTGATAATGCCTTCCCGCGCAGGTGTGAGGCATGTCAAGTTATGGGCGAACGGCGCAAAAGCGGGAGGCTTCCTATGTCCGACCCACGATGGCGCTCAACAGCTTTGTAGCACGGGCTTCGTCCTCGCTGCAGGATAAAAAGAGTCGTGCTGACAGCGTGGAGATTCCGAACAGAGTTTCTTTATTCTTCACAAACAACCACGAATTCGAATGCAGAGCGCGAAGGCAAGGAGAGAGAGAGGGAGCAGAGCGACTAGACGTTTTGATAATGCCTTCCAGCGCAGGTGTGAGGCATGTCAAGTTATGGGCGAACGGCGCGAATGCGGGAGGCCTCCTATGTCCGACCCACGATGGCGCTCAACAGCTTTGTAGCACGGGCTTCGTCCTCGCTGCAGGATAAAAAGAGTCGTGCTGACAGCGTGGAGATTCCGAACAGAGTTACTTTATTCTTCACAAACAACCACGAATTCGAATGCAGAGCGCGAAGGCAAGGAGAGAGAGAGGGAGCAGAGCGACTAGACGTTTTGATAATGCCTTCCAGCGCAGGTGTGAGGCATGTCAAGTTATTGGCGAGCGGCGCGAATGCGGGAGGCTTCCTATGTCCGACCCACGGTGGCGCTCAACAGCTTTGTAGCACGGGCTTCGTCCTCGCTGCAGGATAAAAAGCGTCGTGCTGACAGCGTGGAGATTCCGAACAGAGTTTCTTTATTCTTCACAAACAACCACGAATTCGAATGGAGAGCGCGAAGGCAAGGAGAGAGAGAGGGAGCGAGAGGCGACTAGACGTTTTGATAATGCCTTCCAGCGCAGGTGTGAGGCATGTCAAGTTATGGCGAGACGGCGCGAATGCGGGAGGCTTCCTATGTCCGACCCACGGTGGCGCTCAAAAGCTTTGTAGCACGGGCTTCGTCCTCGCTGCAGGATAAAAAGAGTCGTGCTGACAGCGTGGAGATTGCGAACAGAGTTACTTTATTCTTCACAAACAACCACGAATTCGAATGAAGAGCGCGAAGGCAAGGAGAGAGAGAGGGAGGAGAGGCACTAGACGTTTTTATAATGCCTTCCCGCGCAGGTGTGAGGCATGTCAAGTTATGGGCGAACGGCGCGAATGCGGGAGGCCTCCTATGTCCGACCCACGGTGGCGCTCAACAGCTTTGTAGCACGGGCTTCGTCCTCGCTGCAGGATAAAAAGAGTCGTGCTGACAGCGTGGAGATTGCGAACAGAGTTACTTTATTCTTCACAAACAACCACGAATTCGAATGGAGAGCGCGAAGCCAAGGAGAGAGAGAGGGAGCGGGGCGACTAGACGTTTTGTATAATGCCGGGCCGCGCAGGTGTGAGGCATTCAAGTTATGGGCGAGCGGCGCAAATGCGGGAGGCTTCTTATGTCCGACCCACCGTGGCGCTCCAAAATTTCGTAGCATCGGCTTCGTCCTCGCTGCAGGATAAAAAGAGACGTGCTGACAGCGTGGAGATTCCGAACAGACTTTCTTTATTCTTCACAAACACCCACGAATTCGAATGCAGAGCGCGAAGGCAAGGAGAGAGAGAGAGAGAGGGAGCAGAGCGACTAGACGTTTTGATAATGCCTTCCAGCGCAGGTGTGAGGCATGTCAAGTTATGGGCGAACGGCGCGAATGCGGGAGGCCTCCTATGTCCGACCCACGATGGCGCTCAACAGCTTTGTAGCACGGGCTTCGTCCTCGCTGCAGGATAAGAAGAGTCGTGCTGACAGCGTGGAGATTGCGAACAGAGTTACTTTATTCTTCACAAACAACCACGAATTCGAATGAAGAGCGCGAAGGCAAGGAGAGAGAGAGGGAGGAGAGGCACTAGACGTTTTTATAATGCCTTCCCGCGCAGGTGTGAGGCATGTCAAGTTATGGGCGAACGGCGCAAATGCGGGAGGCTTCCTATGTCCGACCCACGATGGCGCTCAACAGCTTTGTAGCACGGCGTTCGTCCTCGCTGCAGGATAAAAAGAGTCGTGCTGACAGCGTGGAGATTCCGAACAGAGTTACTTTATTCTTCACTAACAACCACGAATTCGAATGCAGAGCGCGAAGGCAAGGAGAGAGAGAGGGAGCAGAGCGACTAGACGTTTTGATAATGCCTTCGAGCGCAGGTGTGAGGCATGTCAAGTTATGGGCGAGCGGCGCAAAAGCGGGAGGCTTCCTATGTCCGACCCACGAGTGGCGCTCAACAGCTTTGTAGCACGGGCTTCGTCCTCGCTGCAGGATAAAAAGCGACGTGCTGACAGCGTGGAGATTCCGAACAGAGTTTCTTTATTCTTCACAAACAACCACGAATTCGAATGGAGAGCGCGAAGGCAAGGAGAGAGAGAGGGAGCGAGAGGCGACTAGACGTTTTGATAATGCCTTCCAGCGCAGGTGTGAGGCATGTCAAGTTATGGGCGAACGGCGCGAATGCGGGAGGCCTCCTATGTCCGACCCACGATGGCGCTCAACAGCTTTGTAGCACGGGCTTCGTCCTCGCTGCAGGATAAGAAGAGTCGCGCTGACAGCGTGGAGATTGCGAACAGAGTTACTTTATTCTTCACAAACAACCACGAATTCGAATGAAGAGCGCGAAGGCAAGGAGAGAGAGAGGGAGGAGAGCGACTAGACGTTTTTATAATGTCTTCCCGCGCAGGTGTGAGGCATGTCAAGTTATGGGCGAACGGCGCAAAAGCGGGAGGCCTCCTATGTCCGACCCACGATGGCGCTCAACAGCTTTGTAGCACGGGCTCGTCCTCGCTGCAGGATAAAAAGAGTCGTGCTGACAGCGTGGAGATTCCGAACAGAGTTTCTTTATTCTTCACAAACAACCACGAATTCGAATGCAGAGCGCGAAGGCAAGGAGAGAGAGAGGGAGCAGAGCACTAGACGTTTTTATAATGCCTTCCAGCGCAGGTGTGAGGCATGTCAAGTTATGGGCGAACGGCGCGAAAGCGGGAGGCCTCCTATGTCCGACCCACGATGGCGCTCAACAGCTTTGTAGCACGGGCTTCGTCCTCGCTGCAGGATAAAAAGAGTCGTGCTGACAGCGTGGAGATTGCGAACAGAGTTACTTTATTCTTCACAAACAACCACGAATTCGAATGAAGAGCGCGAAGGCAAGGAGAGAGAGAGGGAGCAGAGCGACTAGACGTTTTGATAATGCCTTCCCGCGCAGGTGTGAGGCATGTCAAGTTATGGGCGAACGGCGCAAATGCGGGAGGCCTCCTATGTCCGACCCACGATGGCGCTCAACAGCTTTGTAGCACGGGCTTCGTCCTCGCTGCAGGATAAAAAGAGTCGTGCTGACAGCGTGGAGATTCCGAACAGAGTTACTTTATTTTTCACTATCAACCACGAATTCAAATGCAGAGCGCGAAGGCAAGGAGAGAGAGAGGGAGCAGAGCGACTAGACGTTTTGATAATGCCTTCCAGCGCAGGTGTGAGGCATGTTTAGACGTTTTGATAATGCCTTCCAGCGCAGGTGTGAGGCATGTCAAATTATGGGCGAACGGCGCGAATGCGGGAGGCCTCCTATGTCCGACCCACGATGGCGCTCAACAGCTTTGTAGTACGGGCTTCGTCCTCGCTGCAGGATAAAAAGAGTCGTGCTGACAGCGTGGAGATTCCGAACAGAGTTACTTTATTCTTCACACACAACCACGAATTCAAAGAAGAGCGCGAAGGCAAGGAGAGAGAGAGGAAGCAGAGCGACTAGACGTTTTGATAATGCCTTCGAGCGCAGGTGTGAGGCATGTCAAGTTATTCTCGAGCGGCGCAAATGCGGGAGGCTTCCTATGTCCGACCCACGGTGGCGCTCAACAGCTTTGTAGCACGGGCTTCGTCCTCGCTGCAGGATAAAAAGAGTCGTGCTGACAGCGTGGAGATTCCGAACAGACTTTCTTTATTCTTCACAAACAACCACGAATTCGAATGGCGAGCGCGAAGCCAAGGAGAGAGAGAGGGAGCAGAGGCGACTAGACGTTTTGATAATGCCTTCCAGCGCAGGTGTGAGGCATGTCAAGTTATGGGCGAACGGCGCAAATGCGGGAGGCCTCCTATGTCCGACCCACGGTGGCGCTCAACAGCTTTGTAGCACGGGCTTCGTCCTCGCTGCAGGATAAAAAGAGTCGTGCTGACAGCGTGGAGATTGCGAAAAGAGTTACTTTATTCTTCACAAACAACCACGAATTCGAATGAAGAGCGCGAAGGCAAGGATAGAGAGAGGGAGGAGAGGCACTAGACGTTTTTATAATGCCTTCCAGCGCAGGTGTGAGGCATGTCAAGTTATGGGCGAACGGCGAAATGCGGGAGGCCTCCTATGTCCGACCCACGGTGGCGCTCAACAGCTTTGTAGCACGGGTTTCGTCCTCGCTGCAGGATAAAAAGAGTCGTGCTGACAGCGTGGAGATTCCGAACAGATTCTTTATTCTTCACAAACAACCACGAATTCGAATGGAGAGCGCGAAGCCAAGGAGAGAGAGGAGGGAGCGGGGCGACTAGACGTTTTGATTAATGCCGGGCGGCGCAGGTGCAAGTTATCGGCGAGCGGCGCAAATGCGGGAGGCTTCTATGTCCGACCCACCGTGGCGCTCAAAAGCTTTGTAGCACGGGCTTCGTCCTCGCTGCAGGACAAAAAGAGTCGTGCTGACAGCGTGGATATTGCGAACAGAGTTACTTTATTCTTCACAAACAACCACGAATTCAAATCAGCGCCAACGCAAGGAGAGAGAGAGGGCGCAGAGCGACAAGACGTTTTGATAATGCCTTCCAGCGCAGGTGTGAGGCATGTCAAGTTATTGGCGAGCGGCGCGAATGCAGGAGGCCTCCTATGTCCGACCCACGGCGGCGCTCAACAGCTTTGTAGACGGGTTTGTTCCTCGCTGCAGGATAAAAAGAGTCGTGCTGACAGTGTGGAGATTCCGAACAGACTTTCTTTATTCTTCACAAACAACCACGAATTCGAATGCCGAGCGCGAAGGCAAGGAGAGAGGGAGGGAGCAGAGCGACTAGACGTTTTGATAATGCCTTCCAGCGCAGGTGTGACGCATGTCAAGTTATGGGCGAACGGCGCGAATGCGGGAGGCTTCCTATGTCCGACCCACGGTGGCGCTCAACAGCTTTGTAGCACGGGCTTCGTCCTCGCTGCAGGATAAAAAGAGTCGTGCTGACAGCGTGGAGATTGCGAACAGAGTTACTTTATTCTTCACAGACAACCACGAATTCGAATGAAGAGCGCGAAGTCAAGGAGAGAGAGAGGGAGCAGAGCAACTAGACGTTTTTATAATGCCTTCCCGCGCAGGTGTGAGGCATGTCAAGTTATGGGCGAACGGCGCAAAAGCGGGAGGCCTCCTATGTCCGACCCACGATGGCGCTCAACAGCTTTGTAGCACGGGCTTCGTCCTCGCTGCAGGATAAAAAGAGTCGTGCTGACAGCGTGGAGATTGCGAACAGAGTTACTTTATTCTTCACAAACAACCACGAATTCGAATGAAGAGCGCGAAGGCAAGGAGAGAGAGAGGGAGCAGAGCAACTAGACGTTTTTATAATGCCTTCCAGCGCAGGTGTGAGGCATGTCAAGTTATGGGCGAACGGCGCAAAAGCGGGAGGCCTCCTATGTCCGACCCACGATGGCGCTCAACAGCTTTGTAGCACGGGCTTCGTCCTCGCTGCAGGATAAGAAGAGTCGTGCTGACAGCGTGGAGATTGCGAACAGAGTTACTTTATTCTTCACAAACAACCACGAATTCGAATGAAGAGCGCGAAGGCAAGGAGAGAGAGAGGGAGCAGAGCGACTAGACGTTTTTAAAATGTCTTCCCGCGCAGGTGTGAGGCATGTCAAGTTATGGGCGAACGGCGCAAAAGCGGGAGGCCTCCTATGTCCGACCCACGATGGCGCTCAACAGCTTTGTAGCACGGGCTTCGTCCTCGCTGCAGGATAAAAAGAGTCGTGCTGACAGCGTGGAGATTCCGAACAGAGTTACTTTATTCTTCACAAACAACCACGAATTCGAATTGCAGAGCGCGAAGGCAAGGAGAGAGAGAGGGAGCAGAGCGACTAGACGTTTTGATAATGCCTTCCAGCGCAGGTGTGAGGCATGTCAAGTTATGGGCGAACGGTGCGAATGCGGGAGGCCTCCTATGTCCGACCCACGATGGCGCTCAACAGCTTTGTAGTACGGGCTTCGTCCTCGCTGCAGGATAAAAAGAGTCGTGCTGACAGCGTGGAGATTCCGAACAGAGTTACTTTATTCTTCACACACAACCACGAATTCGAAAGAAGAGCGCGAAGGCAAGGAGAGAGAGAGGAAGCAGAGCGACTAGACGTTTTGACAATGCCTTCGAGCGCAGGTGTGAGGCATGTCAAGTTATTCTCGAGCGGCGCAAATGCGGGAGGCTTCCTATGTCCGACCCACGGAGGCGCTCAACAGCTTTGTAGCATGGGCTTCGTCCTCACTGCAGGATAAAAAGCGACGTGCTGACAGCGTGGAGATTCCGAACAGACTTTCTTTATTCTTCACAAACAACCACGAATTCGAATGCAGAGCGCGAAGGCAAGGAGAGAGAGAGGGAGCAGAGTGACCAGACGTTTTGATAATGCCTTCCAGCGCAGGTGTGAGGCATGTCAAGTTATGGGCGAACGGCGCGAATGCGGGAGGCTTCCTATGTCCGACCCACGGTGGCGCTCAAAAGCTTTGTAGCACGGGCTTCGTCCTCGCTGCAGGATAAAAAGAGTCGTGCTGACAGCGTGGAGATTGCGAACAGAGTTACTTTATTCTTCACAAACAACCACGAATTCGAATGAAGAGCGCGAAGGCAAGGAGAGAGAGAGGGAGGAGAGGCACTAGACGTTTTATAATGCCTTACCGCGGAGGTGTGAGGCATGTCAAGTTATGGGCGAACGGCGCGAATGCGGGAGGCTTCCTATGTCCGACCCACGATGGCGCTCAACAGCTTTGTAGCACGGGCTTCGTCCTCGCTGCAGGATAAAAAGAGTCGTGCTGACAGCGTGGAGATTCCGAACAGACTTTCTTATTCTTCGCAAACAACCACGAATTCGAATGGAGAGCGCGAAGGCAAGGAGAGAGAGAGGGAGCGGGGCGACTAGACGTTTTGATAATGCCTTCCAGCGCAGGTGTGAGGCATGTCAAGTTATGGGCGAGCGCCGCAATTGCGGGAGGCCTCCTATGTCCGACCCACGGTGGCGCTCAACAGCTTTGTAGCACGGGTTTCGTCCTCGCTGCAGGATAAAAAGAGTCGTGCTGACAGCGTGGCGATTCCGAACAGAGTTACATTATTCTTCACAAACAACCACGAATTCGAATGCAGAGCGCGAAGGCAAGGAGAGAGAGAGGGAGCAGAGCGACTAGACGTTTTGATAATGCCTTCCAGCGCAGGTGTGAGGCATGTCAAGTTATTGGCGAGCGCCGCAATTGCAGGAGGCCTCCTATTCCGAACCACGGTGGCGCTCAACAGCTTTGTAGCACGGGTTTCGTCCTCGCTGCAGTATAAAAAGAGTCGTGCTGACAGCGTGGAGATTCCGAACAGACTTTCTTCTTCGCAAACAACCACGAATTCGAATGGAGAGCGCGAAGCCAAGGAGAGAGAGAGGGAGCGGGGCGACTAGACGTTTTGATAATGCCTTCCAGCGCAGGTGTGAGGCATGTCAAGTTATTGGCGAGCGGCGCAAATGCGGGAGGCTTCCTATGTCCGACCCACGGTGGCGCTCAAAAGCTTTGTAGCACGGGCTACTTCCTCGCTGCAGGATAAAAAGGGTCGTGGTGACAGCGTGGAGATTGCGAAAAGAGTTACTTTATTCTTCACAAACAACCACGAATTCGAATGAAGAGCGCGAAGGCAAGGAGAGAGAGAGGGAGCGAGAGGCACTAGACGTTTTTATAATGCCTTCCCGCGCAGGTGTGAGGCATGTCAAGTTATGGGCGAACGGCGCAAATGCGGGAGGCCTCCTATGTCCGCCCCACGATGGCGCTCAACAGCTTTGTAGCACGGGCTTCGTCCTCGCTGCAGGATAAAAAGAGTCGTGCTGACAGCGTGGAGATTCCGAACAGAGTTACTTTATTCTTCACAAACAACCACGAATTCGAGTGCAGAGCTGCGAAGGCAAGGAGAGAGAAAGGGAGCAGAGCGACTAGACGTTTTGATAATGCCTTCCAGCGCAGGTGTGAGGCATGTCAAGTTATTGGCGAACGGCGCAAATGCGGGAGGCTTCCTATGTCCGACCCACGATGGCGCTCAACAGCTTTGTAGCACGGGCTTCGTCCTCGCTGCAGGATAAAGAGTCGTGCTGACAGCGTGGAGATTGCGAACAGAGTTACTTTATTCTTCACAAACAACCACGAATTCGAATGCAGCGCCGAACGCAAGGAGAGAGAGAGGGAGGAGAGGCACTAGGCGTTTTTATAATGCATTCCCGCGCAGGTGTGAGGCATGTCAAGTTATGGGCGAACGGCGCGAATGCGGGAGGCCTCCTATGTCCGACCCACGGTGGCGCTCAACAGCTTTGTAGAACGGGTTTCGTCCTCGCTGCAGGATAAAAAGAGTCGTGCCGATAGCGTGGAGATTCCGAAAAGATTTTCTTTATTCTTCACAAGCAACCACGAATTCGAATGCCGAGCGCGAAGGCAAGGAGAGAGAGAGGGGGGAGAGGCACTAGACGTTTTATAAAGCCTTCCCGCGCAGGTGTGAGGCATGTCAAGTAATGGCCGAACGGCGCAAAAGCGGAAGGCCTCCTATGTCCGACCAACGATGGCGCTCAACAGCTTTGTAGCACGGGCTTCGTCTTCGCTGCAGGATAAAAAGAGTCGTGCTGACAGCGTGGAGATTGCGAACAGAGTTACTTTATTCTTCACAAACAACCACGAATTCGAATGAAGAGCGCGAAGGCAAGGTAGAGAGAGAGGGAGAAGAGGCACTAGACGTTTTTATAATGCCTTCCCGCGCAGTTGTGAGGCATATCAAGATATGGGCGAGCGGCGCAAATGCGGGAGGCTTCTTATGTCCGACCCACCGTGGCGCTCTAAAATTTTGTAGCATGGGCTTCGTCCTCGTTGCAGGATAAAAAAAGACGTGCTGACAGCGTGGAGATTCCGAACAGACTTTCTTTATTCTTCACAAACAACCACGAATTCGAATGCAGAGCGCGAAGGCAAGGAGAGAGAGAGAGGGAGCAGAGCGACTAGACGTTTTGAAAATGCCTTCCAGCGCAGGTGTGAGGCATGTCAAGTTATGGGCGAACGTCGCAAAAGCGGGAGGCCTCCGATGTCCGACCCACGATGGCGCTCAACAGCTTTGTAGCATGGGCTTCGTCCTCGCTGCAGGATAAAAAGAGTCGTGCTGACAGCGTGGAGATTCCGAACAGAGTTTCTTTATTCTTCACAAACAACCACGAATTAGAATGCAGAGCGCTAAGGCAAGGAGAGAAAGAGGGAGCAGAGCGACTAGACGTTTTGATAATGCCTTCCAGCGCAGGTGTGAGGCATGTCAAGTTATGGGCGAACGTCGCAAAAGCGGGAGGCCTCCGATGTCCGACCCACGATGGCGCTCAACAGCTTTGTAGCATGGGCTTCGTCCTCGCTGCAGGATAAAAAGAGTCGTGCTGACAGCGTGGAGATTCCGAACAGAGTTTCTTTATTCTTCACAAACAACCACGAATTAGAATGCAGAGCGCTAAGGCAAGGAGAGAAAGAGGGAGCAGAGCGACTAGACGTTTTGATAATGCCTTCCAGCGCAGGTGTGAGGCATGTCAAGTTATGGGCGAACGTCGCAAATGCGGGAGGCCTCCGATGTCCGACCCACGATGGCGCTCAACAGCTTTGTAGCATGGGCTTCGTCCTCGCTGCAGGATAAAAAGAGTCGTGCTGACAGCGTGGAGATTCCGAACAGACTTTCTTTATTCTTCACAAACAACCACGAATTCGAATGCAGAGCGCGAAGGCAAGGAGAGAGAGAGAGGGAGCAGAGCGACTAGACGTTTTGAAAATGCCTTCCAGCGCAGGTGTGAGGCATGTCAAGTTATGGGCGAACGTCGCAAAAGCGGGAGGCCTCCGATGTCCGACCCACGATGGCGCTCAACAGCTTTGTAGCATGGGCTTCGTCCTCGCTGCAGGATAAAAAGAGTCGTGCTGACAGCGTGGAGATTCCGAACAGAGTTTCTTTATTCTTCACAAACAACCACGAATTAGAATGCAGAGCGCTAAGGCAAGGAGAGAAAGAGGGAGCAGAGCGACTAGACGTTTTGATAATGCCTTCCAGCGCAGGTGTGAGGCATGTCAAGTTATGGGCGAACGGCGCAAAAGCGGGAGGCCTCCTATGTCCGACCCACGATGGCGCTCAACAGCTTTGTAGCATGGGCTTCGTCCTCGCTGCAGGACAAAAAGAGTCGTGCTGACAGCGTGGAGATTCCGAACAGAGTTTCTTTATTCTTCACAAACAACCACGAATTAGAATGCAGAGCGCTAAGGCAAGGAGAGAAAGAGGGAGCAGAGCGACTAGACGTTTTGATAATGCCTTCCAGCGCAGGTGTGAGGCATGTCAAGTTATGGGCGAACGTCGCAAAAGCGGGAGGCCTCCGATGTCCGACCCACGATGGCGCTCAACAGCTTTGTAGCATGGGCTTCGTCCTCGCTGCAGGATAAAAAGAGTCGTGCTGACAGCGTGGAGATTCCGAAAGAGTTTCTTTATTCTTCACAAACAACCACGAATTAGAATGCAGAGCGCTAAGGCAAGGAGAGAAAGAGGGAGCAGAGCGACTAGACGTTTTGATAATGCCTTCCCGCGCAGGTGTGAGGCATGTCAAGTTATGGGCGAACGGCGCGAATGCGGGAGGCCTCCTATGTCCGACCCACGATGGCGCTCAACAGCTTTGTAGCACGGGCTTCGTCCTCGCTGCAGGATAAAGAGTCGTGCTGACAGCGTAGAGATTGCGAACAGAGTTACTTTATTCTTCACAAACAACCACGAATTCAAATCAGCGCCAACGCAAGGAGAGAGAGAGGGAGGAGAGGCACTAGGCGTTTTTATAATGCATTCCCGCGCAGGTGTGAGGCATGTCAAGTTATGGGCGAACGGCGCGAATGCGGGAGGCCTCCTATGTCCGACCCACGATGGCGCTCAACAGCTTTGTAGCACGGGCTTCGTCCTCGCTGCAGGATAAAGAGTCGTGCTGACAGCGTAGAGATTGCGAACAGAGTTACTTTATTCTTCACAAACAACCACGAATTCAAATGAGCGCGAACGCAAGGAGAGAGAGAGGGAGGAGAGGCACTAGGCGTTTTTATAATGCATTCCCGCGCAGGTGTGAGGCATGTCAAGTTATGGGCGAACGGCGCGAATGCGGGAGGCCTCCTATGTCCGACCCACGGTGGCGCTCAACAGCTTTGTAGAACGGGTTTCGTCCTCGCTGCAGGATAAAAAGAGTCGTGCTGACAGCGTGGAGATTCCGAACAGATTTTCTTTATTCTTCACAAACAACCACGAATTCGAATGCCGAGCGCGAAGGCAAGGAGAGAGAGAGGGAGGAGAGGCACTAGACGTTTTATAATGCCTTCCCGCGCAGGTGTGAGGCATGTCAAGTTATGGGCGAACGGCGCAAAAGCGGGAGGCCTCCTATGTCCGACCCACGATGGCGCTCAACAGCTTTGTAGCACGGGCTTCGTCCTCGCTGCAGGATAAAAAGAGTCGTGCTGACAGCGTGGAGATTGCGAACAGAGTTACTTTATTCTTCACAAACAACCACGAATTCGAATGAAGAGCGCGAAGGCAAGGTAGAGAGAGAGGGAGAAGAGGCACTAGACGTTTTTATAATGCCTTCCCGCGCAGGTGTGAGGCATATCAAGATATGGGCGAGCGGCGCAAATGCGGGAGGCTTCTTATGTCCGACCCACCGTGGCGCTCTAAAATTTTGTAGCATGGGCTTCGTCCTCGTTGCAGGATAAAAAGAGACGTGCTGACAGCGTGGAGATTCCGAACAGACTTTCTTTATTCTTCACAAACAACCACGAATTCGAATGCAGAGCGCGAAGGCAAGGAGAGAGAGAGAGGGAGCAGAGCGACTAGACGTTTTGATAATGCCTTCCAGCGCAGGTGTGAGGCATGTCAAGTTATGGGCGAACGTCGCAAAAGCGGGAGGCCTCCGATGTCCGACCCACGATGGCGCTCAACAGCTTTGTAGCATGGGCTTCGTCCTCGCTGCAGGATAAAAAGAGTCGTGCTGACAGCGTGGAGATTCCGAACAGAGTTTCTTTATTCTTCACAAACAACCACGAATTAGAATGCAGAGCGCTAAGGCAAGGAGAGAAAGAGGGAGCAGAGCGACTAGACGTTTTGATAATGCCTTCCAGCGCAGGTGTGAGGCATGTCAAGTTATGGGCGAACGTCGCAAAAGCGGGAGGCCTCCGATGTCCGACCCACGATGGCGCTCAACAGCTTTGTAGCATGGGCTTCGTCCTCGCTGCAGGATAAAAAGAGTCGTGCTGACAGCGTGGAGATTCCGAACAGAGTTTCTTTATTCTTCACAAACAACCACGAATTAGAATGCAGAGCGCTAAGGCAAGGAGAGAAAGAGGGAGCAGAGCGACTAGACGTTTTGATAATGCCTTCCAGCGCAGGTGTGAGGCATGTCAAGTTATGGGCGAACGTCGCAAAAGCGGGAGGCCTCCGATGTCCGACCCACGATGGCGCTCAACAGCTTTGTAGCATGGGCTTCGTCCTCGCTGCAGGATAAAAAGAGTCGTGCTGACAGCGTGGAGATTCCGAACAGACTTTCTTTATTCTTCACAAACAACCACGAATTCGAATGCAGAGCGCGAAGGCAAGGAGAGAGAGAGAGGGAGCAGAGCGACTAGACGTTTTGAAAATGCCTTCCAGCGCAGGTGTGAGGCATGTCAAGTTATGGGCGAACGTCGCAAAAGCGGGAGGCCTCCGATGTCCGACCCACGATGGCGCTCAACAGCTTTGTAGCATGGGCTTCGTCCTCGCTGCAGGATAAAAAGAGTCGTGCTGACAGCGTGGAGATTCCGAACAGAGTTTCTTTATTCTTCACAAACAACCACGAATTAGAATGCAGAGCGCTAAGGCAAGGAGAGAAAGAGGGAGCAGAGCGACTAGACGTTTTGATAATGCCTTCCAGCGCAGGTGTGAGGCATGTCAAGTTATGGGCGAACGGCGCAAAAGCGGGAGGCCTCCTATGTCCGACCCACGATGGCGCTCAACAGCTTTGTAGCATGGGCTTCGTCCTCGCTGCAGGACAAAAAGAGTCGTGCTGACAGCGTGGAGATTCCGAACAGAGTTTCTTTATTCTTCACAAACAACCACGAATTAGAATGCAGAGCGCTAAGGCAAGGAGAGAAAGAGGGAGCAGAGCGACTAGACGTTTTGATAATGCCTTCCAGCGCAGGTGTGAGGCATGTCAAGTTATGGGCGAACGTCGCAAAAGCGGGAGGCCTCCGATGTCCGACCCACGATGGCGCTCAACAGCTTTGTAGCATGGGCTTCGTCCTCGCTGCAGGATAAAAAGAGTCGTGCTGACAGCGTGGAGATTCCGAAAGAGTTTCTTTATTCTTCACAAACAACCACGAATTAGAATGCAGAGCGCTAAGGCAAGGAGAGAAAGAGGGAGCAGAGCGACTAGGCGTTTTTATAATGCATTCCCGCGCAGGTGTGAGGCATGTCAAGTTATGGGCGAACGGCGCGAATGCGGGAGGCCTCCTATGTCCGACCCACGATGGCGCTCAACAGCTTTGTAGCACGGGCTTCGTCCTCGCTGCAGGATAAAGAGTCGTGCTGACAGCGTAGAGATTGCGAACAGAGTTACTTTATTCTTCACAAACAACCACGAATTCAAATCAGCGCCAACGCAAGGAGAGAGAGAGGGAGGAGAGGCACTAGGCGTTTTTATAATGCATTCCCGCGCAGGTGTGAGGCATGTCAAGTTATGGGCGAACGGCGCGAATGCGGGAGGCCTCCTATGTCCGACCCACGATGGCGCTCAACAGCTTTGTAGCACGGGCTTCGTCCTCGCTGCAGGATAAAGAGTCGTGCTGACAGCGTGGAGATTGCGAACAGAGTTAATTTATTCTTCACAAACAACCACGAATTCGAATGAGCGCGAACGCAAGGAGAGAGAGAGGGAGGAGAGGCACTAGGCGTTTTTATAATGCATTCCCGCGCAGGTGTGAGGCATGTCAAGTTATGGGCGAACGGCGCGAATGCGGGAGGCCTCCTATGTCCGACCCACGGTGGCGCTCAACAGCTTTGTAGAACGGGTTTCGTCCTCGCTGCAGGATAAAAAGAGTCGTGCTGACAGCGTGGAGATTCCGAAAAGATTTTCTTTATTCTTCACAAGCAACCACGAATTCGAATGCCGAGCGCGAAGGCAATGTAAGAGAGAGGGAGAAGAGGCACTAGACGTTTTTATAATGCCTTCCCGCGCAGTTGTGAGGCATATCAAGATATGGGCGAGCGGCGCAAATGCGGGAGGCTTCTTATGTCCGACCCACCGTGGCGCTCTAAAATTTTGTAGCATGGGCTTCGTCCTCGTTGCAGGATAAAAAAAGACGTGCTGACAGCGTGGAGATTCCGAACAGACTTTCTTTATTCTTCACAAACAACCACGAATTCGAATGCAGAGCGCGAAGGCAAGGAGAGAGAGAGAGGGAGCAGAGCGACTAGACGTTTTGAAAATGCCTTCCAGCGCAGGTGTGAGGCATGTCAAGTTATGGGCGAACGTCGCAAAAGCGGGAGGCCTCCGATGTCCGACCCACGATGGCGCTCAACAGCTTTGTAGCATGGGCTTCGTCCTCGCTGCAGGATAAAAAGAGTCGTGCTGACAGCGTGGAGATTCCGAACAGAGTTTCTTTATTCTTCACAAACAACCACGAATTAGAATGCAGAGCGCTAAGGCAAGGAGAGAAAGAGGGAGCAGAGCGACTAGACGTTTTGATAATGCCTTCCAGCGCAGGTGTGAGGCATGTCAAGTTATGGGCGAACGTCGCAAAAGCGGGAGGCCTCCGATGTCCGACCCACGATGGCGCTCAACAGCTTTGTAGCATGGGCTTCGTCCTCGCTGCAGGATAAAAAGAGTCGTGCTGACAGCGTGGAGATTCCGAACAGAGTTTCTTTATTCTTCACAAACAACCACGAATTAGAATGCAGAGCGCTAAGGCAAGGAGAGAAAGAGGGAGCAGAGCGACTAGACGTTTTGATAATGCCTTCCAGCGCAGGTGTGAGGCATGTCAAGTTATGGGCGAACGTCGCAAAAGCGGGAGGCCTCCGATGTCCGACCCACGATGGCGCTCAACAGCTTTGTAGCATGGGCTTCGTCCTCGCTGCAGGATAAAAAGAGTCGTGCTGACAGCGTGGAGATTCCGAACAGACTTTCTTTATTCTTCACAAACAACCACGAATTCGAATGCAGAGCGCGAAGGCAAGGAGAGAGAGAGAGGGAGCAGAGCGACTAGACGTTTTGAAAATGCCTTCCAGCGCAGGTGTGAGGCATGTCAAGTTATGGGCGAACGTCGCAAAAGCGGGAGGCCTCCGATGTCCGACCCACGATGGCGCTCAACAGCTTTGTAGCATGGGCTTCGTCCTCGCTGCAGGATAAAAAGAGTCGTGCTGACAGCGTGGAGATTCCGAACAGAGTTTCTTTATTCTTCACAAACAACCACGAATTAGAATGCAGAGCGCTAAGGCAAGGAGAGAAAGAGGGAGCAGAGCGACTAGACGTTTTGATAATGCCTTCCAGCGCAGGTGTGAGGCATGTCAAGTTATGGGCGAACGGCGCAAAAGCGGGAGGCCTCCTATGTCCGACCCACGATGGCGCTCAACAGCTTTGTAGCATGGGCTTCGTCCTCGCTGCAGGACAAAAAGAGTCGTGCTGACAGCGTGGAGATTCCGAACAGAGTTTCTTTATTCTTCACAAACAACCACGAATTAGAATGCAGAGCGCTAAGGCAAGGAGAGAAAGAGGGAGCAGAGCGACTAGACGTTTTGATAATGCCTTCCAGCGCAGGTGTGAGGCATGTCAAGTTATGGGCGAACGTCGCAAAAGCGGGAGGCCTCCGATGTCCGACCCACGATGGCGCTCAACAGCTTTGTAGCATGGGCTTCGTCCTCGCTGCAGGATAAAAAGAGTCGTGCTGACAGCGTGGAGATTCCGAAAGAGTTTCTTTATTCTTCACAAACAACCACGAATTAGAATGCAGAGCGCTAAGGCAAGGAGAGAAAGAGGGAGCAGAGCGACTAGGCGTTTTTATAATGCATTCCCGCGCAGGTGTGAGGCATGTCAAGTTATGGGCGAACGGCGCGAATGCGGGAGGCCTCCTATGTCCGACCCACGATGGCGCTCAACAGCTTTGTAGCACGGGCTTCGTCCTCGCTGCAGGATAAAGAGTCGTGCTGACAGCGTAGAGATTGCGAACAGAGTTACTTTATTCTTCACAAACAACCACGAATTCAAATCAGCGCCAACGCAAGGAGAGAGAGAGGGAGGAGAGGCACTAGGCGTTTTTATAATGCATTCCCGCGCAGGTGTGAGGCATGTCAAGTTATGGGCGAACGGCGCGAATGCGGGAGGCCTCCTATGTCCGACCCACGATGGCGCTCAACAGCTTTGTAGCACGGGCTTCGTCCTCGCTGCAGGATAAAGAGTCGTGCTGACAGCGTGGAGATTGCGAACAGAGTTAATTTATTCTTCACAAACAACCACGAATTCGAATGAGCGCGAACGCAAGGAGAGAGAGAGGGAGGAGAGGCACTAGGCGTTTTTATAATGCATTCCCGCGCAGGTGTGAGGCATGTCAAGTTATGGGCGAACGGCGCGAATGCGGGAGGCCTCCTATGTCCGACCCACGGTGGCGCTCAACAGCTTTGTAGAACGGGTTTCGTCCTCGCTGCAGGATAAAAAGAGTCGTGCCGATAGCGTGGAGATTCCGAAAAGATTTTCTTTATTCTTCACAAGCAACCACGAATTCGAATGCCGAGCGCGAAGGCAAGGAGAGAGAGAGGGGGGAGAGGCACTAGACGTTTTATAAAGCCTTCCCGCGCAGGTGTGAGGCATGTCAAGTAATGGCCGAACGGCGCAAAAGCGGAAGGCCTCCTATGTCCGACCAACGATGGCGCTCAACAGCTTTGTAGCACGGGCTTCGTCTTCGCTGCAGGATAAAAAGAGTCGTGCTGACAGCGTGGAGATTGCGAACAGAGTTACTTTATTCTTCACAAACAACCACGAATTCGAATGAAGAGCGCGAAGGCAAGGTAGAGAGAGAGGGAGAAGAGGCACTAGACGTTTTTATAATGCCTTCCCGCGCAGTTGTGAGGCATATCAAGATATGGGCGAGCGGCGCAAATGCGGGAGGCTTCTTATGTCCGACCCACCGTGGCGCTCTAAAATTTTGTAGCATGGGCTTCGTCCTCGTTGCAGGATAAAAAGAGACGTGCTGACAGCGTGGAGATTCCGAACAGACTTTCTTTATTCTTCACAAACAACCACGAATTCGAATGCAGAGCGCGAAGGCAAGGAGAGAGAGAGAGGGAGCAGAGCGACTAGACGTTTTGAAAATGCCTTCCAGCGCAGGTGTGAGGCATGTCATGTTATGGGCGAACGGCGCAAAAGCGGGAGGCCTCCTATGTCCGACCCACGATGGCGCTCAACAGCTTTGTAGCATGGGCTTCGTCCTCGCTGCAGGATAAAAAGAGTCGTGCTGACAGCGTGGAGATTCCGAACAGAGTTTCTTTATTCTTCACAAACAACCACGAATTAGAATGCAGAGCGCTAAGGCAAGGAGAGAAAGAGGGAGCAGAGCGACTAGACGTTTTGATAATGCCTTCCAGCGCAGGTGTGAGGCATGTCAAGTTATGGGCGAACGGCGCGAATGCGGGAGGCCTCCATGTCCGACCCACGATGGCGCTCAACAGCTTTGTAGCACGGGCTTCGTCCTCGCTGCAGGATAAAAAGAGTCGTGCTGACAGCGTGGAGATTGCGAACAGACTTACTTTATTCTTCACAAACAACCACGAAGTCGAATGAAGAGCGCGAAGGCAAGGAGAGAGAGGTTGAGGAGAGGCACTAGACGTTTTTATAATGCCTTCCCGTGCAGGTGTGAAGCATGTCAAGTTATGGGCGAACGGCGCAAAAGCTGGAGATCTCCTATGTCCGACCCACGATGGCGCTCAACAGCTTTGTAGCACGGGCTTCGTCCTCGCTGCAGGATAAAAAGAGTCGTGCTGACAGCGTGGAGATTCCGAACAGAGTTTCTTTATTCTTCACACACAACCACGAATTCGAATGAAGAGCGCGAAGTCAAGGAGAGAGAGAGAGAGAGCAGAGCGACTAGACGTTGTGATAATGCCTTCCAGCGCAGGTGTGAGGCATGTCAAGTTATGGGCGAGCGGCGCAAGTGCGGGAGGCTTCCTATGTCCGACCCACGATGGCGCTCAACAACTTTGTAGCACGGGGTTCGTCCTCGCTGCAGGATAAAAAGAGTCGTGCTGACAGCGTGGAGATTCCGAACAGAGTTACTTTATTTTTCACTATCAACCACGAAATCGCAAGCAGAGCGCGAAGGCAAGGAGAGAGAGAGGGAGCAGAGCGACTAGACGTTTTGATAATGCCTTCCAGCGCAGGTGTGAGGCATGTCAAGTTATTGGCGAACGGCGCGAATGCGGAAGGCCTCCTATGTCCGACCCACGATGGCGCTCAACAGCTTTGTAGCACGAGCTTCGTCCTCGCTGCAGGATAAAAAGAGTCGTGCTGACAGCGTGGAGATTGCGAACAGAGTTACTTTATTCTTCACAAACAACCACGAATTCGAATGAAGAGCGCGAAGGCAAGGATAGAGAGAGGGAGGAGAGGCACTAGACGTTTTTATAATGCCTTCCCGCGCAGTTGTGAGGCATATCAAGTTATGGGCGAACGGCGGGAATGCGGGAAGCCTCCTATGTCCGACCCACGATGGCGCTCAACAGCTTTGTAGCACGGGCTTCGTCTTCGCTGCAGGATAAAAAGAGTCGTGCTGACAGCGTGGAGATTGCGAACAGAGTTACTTTATTCTTCACAAACAACCACGAATTCGAATGAAGAGCGCGAAGGCAAGGATAGAGAGAGGGAGGAGAGGCACTAGACGTTTTTATAATGCCTTCCCGCGCAGTTGTGAGGCATATCAAGTTATGGGCGAACGGCGCGAATGCGGGAAGCCTCCTATGTCCGACCCACGGCGGCGCTCAACACCTTTGTAGACGGGTTTGTTCCTCGCTGCAGGATAAAAAGAGTCGTGCTGACAGTGTGGAGATTCCGAACAGACTTTCTTTATTCTTCACAAACAACCACGAATTCGAATGCAGAGCGCGAAGGCAAGGAGAGAGGGAGGGAGAAGAGCGACTAGACGTTTTGATAATGCCTTCCAGCGCAGGTGTGAGGCATGTCAAGTTATTGGCGAGCGGCGCAATTGCGGGAGGCCTCCTATGTCCGACCCACGGTGGCGCTCAACAGCTTTGTAGCACGGGTTTCGTCCTCGCTGCAGGATAAAAAGAGTCGTGCTGACAGCGTGGAGATTCCGAACAGACTTTCTTCTTCACAAACAACCACGAATTCGAATGGAGAGCGCGAAGCGCAAGGAGAGAGGGAGGGAGCGGGGCGACTAGACGTTTTGATAATGCCTTCCAGCGCAGTTGTGAGGCATATCAAGTTATGGGCGAACGGCGCGAATGCGGGAAGCCTCCTATGTCCGACCCACGGCGGCGCTCAACACCTTTGTAGACGGGTTTGTTCCTCGCTGCAGGATAAAAAGAGTCGTGCTGACAGTGTGGAGATTCCGAACAGACTTTCTTTATTCTTCACAAACAACCACGAATTCGAATGCAGAGCGCGAAGGCAAGGAGAGAGGGAGGGAGAAGAGCGACTAGACGTTTTGATAATGCCTTCCAGCGCAGGTGTGAGGCATGTCAAGTTATGGGCGAACGGCGCAAAAGCGGGAGGCCTCCTATGTCCGACCCACGATGGCGCTCAACAGCTTTGTAGCACGCGCTCGTCCTCGCTGCAGGATAAAAAGAGTCGAGCAGACAGCGTGGAGATTCCGAACAGAGTTTCTTTATTCTTTACAAACAACCACGAAGTCGAATGAAGAGCGCTAAGGCAAGGAGAGAAAGAGGGAGCAGAGCGACTAGACGTTTTGATAATGCCTTCCAGCGCAGGTGTGAGGCATGTCAAGTTATAGGCGAACGGCGCGAATGCGGAAGGCCTATGTCCGACCCACGATGGCGCTCAACAGCTTTGTAGCACGAGCTTCGTCCTCGCTGCAGGATAAAAAGAGTCGTGCTGACAGCGTGGAGATTGCGAACAGACTTACTTTATTCTTCACAAACAACCACGAAGTCGAATGAAGAGCGCGAAGGCAAGGAGAGAGAGGTTGAGGAGAGGCACTAGACGTTTTTATAATGCCTCCCCGTGCAGGTGTGAAGCATGTCAATTTATGGGCGAACGGCGCAAAAGCTGGAGATCTCTTATGTCCGACCCACGATGGCGCTCAACAGCTTTGTAGTACGGGCTTCGTCCTCGCTGCAGGATAAAAAGAGTCGTGCTGCCAGCGTGGAGATTCCGAACAGAGTTACTTTATTTTTCACTATCAACCACGAAATCGCAATGCAGAGCGCGAAGGCAAGGAGAGAGAGAGGGAGCAGAGCGACTAGACGTTTTGATAATGCCTTCCAGCGCAGGTGCGAGGCATGTCAAGTTATGGGCGAACGGCGCGAATGCGGGAGGCTTCCTATGTCCGACCCACGATGGCGCTCAACAACTTTGTAGCACGGGGTTCGTCCTCGCTGCAGGATAAAAAGAGTCGTGCTGACAGCGTGGAGATTCCGAACAGAGTTACTTTATTTTTCACTATCAACCACGAAATCGAAAGCAGAGCGCGAAGGCAAGGAGAGAGAGAGGGAGCAGAGCGACTAGACGTTTTGATAATGCCTTCCAGCGCAGGTGCGAGGCATGTCAAGTTATGGGCAAACGGTGCGAATGTGGGAGGCTTCCTATGTCCGACCCACGATGGCGCTCAACAGCTTTGTAGCACGCGCTCGTCCTCGCTGCAGGATAAAAAGAGTCGTGCTGACAGCGTGGAGTTTCCGAACAGAGTTTCTTTATTCTTCACAAACAACCACGAATTCGAATGCCGAGCGCGAAGGCAAGGAGAGAGGGAGGGAGCAGAGCGACTAGACGTTTTGATAATGCCTTCCAGCGCAGGTGTGACGCATGTCAAGTTATGGGCGAACGGCGCGAATGCGGGAGGCTTCCTATGTCTGACCCACGGTGGCGCTCAACAGCTTTGTAGCACGGGCTTCGTCCTCGCTGCAGGATAAAGAGTCGTGCTGACAGCGTAGAGATTGCGAACAGAGTTACTTTATTCTTCACAAACAACCACGAATTCAAATCAGCGCCAACGCAAGGAGAGAGAGAGGGCGCAGAGCGACAAGACGTTTTGATAATGCCTTCCAGCGCAGGTGTGAGGCATGTCAAGTTATTGGCGAGCGGCGCGAATGCAGGAGGCCTCCTATGTCCGACCCACGGCGGCGCTCAACAGCTTTGTAGACGGGTTTGTTCCTCGCTGCAGGATAAAAAGAGTCGTGCTGACAGTGTGGAGATTCCGAACAGACTTTCTTTATTCTTCACAAACAACCACGAATTCGAATGCCGAGCGCGAAGGCAAGGAGAGAGGGAGGGAGCAGAGCGACTAGACGTTTTGATAATGCCTTCCAGCGCAGGTGTGAGGCATGTCAAGTTATGGGCGAACGGCGCAAAAGCGGGAGGCCTCCTATGTCCGACCCACGATGGCGCTCAACAGCTTTGTAGCACGGGCTTCGTCCTCGCTGCAGGATAAAGAGTCGTGCTGACAGCGTGGAGATTGCGAACAGAGTTACTTTATTCTTCACAAACAACCACGAATTCGAATGAGCGCGAACGCAAGGAGAGAGAGAGGGAGGAGAGGCACTAGGCGTTTTTATAATGCATTCCCGCGCAGGTGTGGGGCATGTCAAGTTATGGGCGAACGGCGCGAATGCGGGAGGCCTCCTATGTCCGACCCACGGCGGCGCTCAACAGCTTTGTAGACGGGTTTGTTCCTCGCTGCAGGATAAAAAGAGTCGTGCTGACAGTGTGGAGATTCCGAACAGACTTTCTTTATTCTTCACAAACAACCACGAATTCGAATGCCGAGCGCGAAGGCAAGGAGAGAGGGAGGGAGCAGAGCGACTAGACGTTTTGATAATGCCTTCCAGCGCAGGTGTGACGCATGTCAAGTTGTGGGCGAACGGCGCGAATGCGGGAGGCTTCCTATGTCCGACCCACGGTGGCGCTCAAAAGCTTTGTAGCACGGGCTTCGTCCTCGCTGCAGGACAAAAAGAGTCGTGCTGACAGCGTGGAGATTGCGAACAGAGTTACTTTATTCTTCACAAACAACCACGAATTCAAATCAGCGCCAAAGCAAGGAGAGAGAGAGGGAGGAGAGGCACTAGGCGTTTTTATAATGCATTCCCGCGCAGGTGTGAGGCATGTCAAGTTATGGGCGAACGGCGCGAATGCAGGAGGCCTCCTATGTCCGACCCACGGCGGCGCTCAACAGCTTTGTAGACGGGTTTGTTCCTCGCTGCAGGATAAAAAGAGTCGTGCTGACAGTGTGGAGATTCCGAACAGACTTTCTTTATTCTTCACAAACAACCACGAATTCGAATGCCGAGCGCGAAGGCAAGGAGAGAGGGAGGGAGCAGAGCGACTAGATGTTTTGATAATGCCTTCCAGCGCAGGTGTGAGGCATGTCAAGTTATGGGCGAACGGCGCAAAAGCGGGAGGCCTCCTACGTCCGACCCACGGTGGCGCTCAACAGCTTTGTAGCACGGGTTTCGTCCTCGCTGCAGGATAAAAAGAGTCGTGCTGACAGCGTGGAGATTCCGAACAGAGTTTCTTTATTCTTCACAAACAACCACGAATTAGAATGCAGAGCGCTAAGGCAAGGAGAGAAAGAGGGAGCAGAGCGACTAGACGTTGTGATAATGCCTTCCAGCGCAGGTGTGAGGCATGTCAAGTTATGGGCGAGCGGCGCAAGTGCGGGAGGCTTCCTATGTCCGACCCACGATGGCGCTCAACAACTTTGTAGCACGGGGTTCGTCCTCGCTGCAGGATAAAAAGAGTCGTGCTGACAGCGTGGAGATTCCGAACAGAGTTACTCTATTTTTCACTATCAACCACGAAATCGCAAGCAGAGCGCGAAGGCAAGGAGAGAGAGAGGGAGCAGAGCGACTAGACGTTTTGATAATGCCTTCCAGCGCAGGTGTGAGGCATGTCAAGTTATTGGCGAACGGCGCGAATGCGGAAAGCCTCCTATGTCCGACCCACGATGGCGCTCAACAGCTTTGTAGCACGAGCTTCGTCCTCGCTGCAGGATAAAAAGAGTCGTGCTGACAGCGTGGAGATTGCGAACAGAGTTACTTTATTCTTCACAAACAACCACGAATTCGAATGAAGAGCGCGAAGGCAAGGATAGAGAGAGGGAGGAGAGGCACTAGACGTTTTTATTATGCCTTCCCGCGCAGTTGTGAGGCATATCAAGTTATGGGCGAACGGCGGGAATGCGGGAAGCCTCCTATGTCCGACCCACGATGGCGCTCAACAGCTTTGTAGCACGGGCTTCGTCTTCGCTGCAGGATAAAAAGAGTCGTGCTGACAGCGTGGAGATTGCGAACAGAGTTACTTTATTCTTCACAAACAACCACGAATTCGAATGAAGAGCGCGAAGGCAAGGATAGAGAGAGGGAGGAGAGGCACTAGACGTTTTTATTATGCCTTCCCGCGCAGTTGTGAGGCATATCAAGTTATGGGCGAACAGCGCGAATGCGGGAAGCCTCCTATGTCCGACCCACGGCGGCGCTCAACACCTTTGTAGACGGGTTTGTTCCTCGCTGCAGGATAAAAAGAGTCGTGCTGACAGTGTGGAGATTCCGAGCAGACTTTCTTTATTCTTCACAAACAACCACGAATTCGAATGCAGAGCGCGAAGGCAAGGAGAGAGGGAGGGAGAAGAGCGACTAGACGTTTTGATAATGCCTTCCAGCGCAGGTGTGAGGCATGTCAAGTTATTGGCGAGCGGCGCAATTGCGGGAGGCCTCCTATGTCCGACCCACGGTGGCGCTCAACAGCTTTGTAGCACGGGTTTCGTCCTCGCTGCAGGATAAAAAGAGTCGTGCTGACAGCGTGGAGATTCCGAACAGACTTTCTTCTTCACAAACAACCACGAATTCGAATGGAGAGCGCGAAGCCAAGGAGAGAGGGAGGGAGCGGGGCGACTAGACGTTTTGATAATGCCTTCCAGCGCAGTTGTGAGGCATATCAAGTTATGGGCGAACGGCGCGAATGCGGGAAGCCTCCTATGTCCGACCCACGGCGGCGCTCAACACCTTTGTAGACGGGTTTGTTCCTCGCTGCAGGATAAAAAGAGTCGTGCTGACAGTGTGGAGATTCCGAACAGACTTTCTTTATTCTTCACAAACAACCACGAATTCGAATGCAGAGCGCGAAGGCAAGGAGAGAGGGAGGGAGAAGAGCGACTAGACGTTTTGATAATGCCTTCCAGCGCAGGTGTGAGGCATGTCAAGTTATGGGCGAACGGCGCAAAAGCGGGAGGCCTCCTATGTCCGACCCACGATGGCGCTCAACAGCTTTGTAGCACGCGCTCGTCCTCGCTGCAGGATAAAAAGAGTCGAGCAGACAGCGTGGAGATTCCGAACAGAGTTTCTTTATTCTTTACAAACAACCACGAAGTCGAATGAAGAGCGCTAAGGCAAGGAGAGAAAGAGGGAGCAGAGCGACTAGACGTTTTGATAATGCCTTCCAGCGCAGGTGTGAGGCATGTCAAGTTATAGGCGAACGGCGCGAATGCGGAAGGCCTATGTCCGACCCACGATGGCGCTCAACAGCTTTGTAGCACGAGCTTCGTCCTCGCTGCAGGATAAAAAGAGTCGTGCTGACAGCGTGGAGATTGCGAACAGACTTACTTTATTCTTCACAAACAACCACGAAGTCGAATGAAGAGCGCGAAGGCAAGGAGAGAGAGGTTGAGGAGAGGCACTAGACGTTTTTATAATGCCTCCCCGTGCAGGTGTGAAGCATGTCAATTTATGGGCGAACGGCGCAAAAGCTGGAGATCTCTTATGTCCGACCCACGATGGCGCTCAACAGCTTTGTAGTACGGGCTTCGTCCTCGCTGCAGGATAAAAAGAGTCGTGCTGCCAGCGTGGAGATTCCGAACAGAGTTACTTTATTTTTCACTATCAACCACGAAATCGCAAGCAGAGCGCGAAGGCAAGGAGAGAGAGAGGGAGCAGAGCGACTAGACGTTTTGATAATGCCTTCCAGCGCAGGTGCGAGGCATGTCAAGTTATGGGCAAACGGCGCGAATGTGGGAGGCTTCCTATGTCCGACCCACGATGGCGCTCAACAACTTTGTAGCACGGGGTTCGTCCTCGCTGCAGGATAAAAAGAGTCGTGCTGACAGCGTGGAGATTCCGAACAGAGTTACTTTATTTTTCACTATCAACCACGAAATCGAAAGCAGAGCGCGAAGGCAAGGAGAGAGAGAGGGAGCAGAGCGACTAGACGTTTTGATAATGCCTTCCAGCGCAGGTGCGAGGCATGTCAAGTTATGGGCAAACGGTGCGAATGTGGGAGGCTTCCTATGTCCGACCCACGATGGCGCTCAACAGCTTTGTAGCACGCGCTCGTCCTCGCTGCAGGATAAAAAGAGTCGTGCTGACAGCGTGGAGTTTCCGAACAGAGTTTCTTTATTCTTCACAAACAACCACGAATTAGAATGCAGAGCGCGAAGGCAAGGAGAGAGAGAGAGGGAGCAGAGCGACTAGACGTTTTGATAATGCCTTCCAGCGCAGGTGTGAGGCATGTCAAGTTATGGGCGAACGGCGCAAAAGCGGGAGGCCTCCTATGTCCGACCCACGATCGCGCTCAACGGCTTTGTAGCAGGGGCTTCGTCCTGGCTGCAGGATAAAAAGAGTCGTGCTGACAGCGTGGAGATTCCGAACAGAGTTAATTTATTCTTCACAAACAACCACAAATTCGAATGCAGAGCGCGAAGGCAAGGGGAGAGAGAGAGGGAGCAGAGCGACTAGACGTTTTGATAATGCCTTCCCGCGCAGGCGTGAGGCATGTCAAGTTATGGGCGAACGGCGCAAAAGCGGGAGGCCTCCTATGTCCGACCCACGATGGCGCTCAACAGCTTTGTAGCATGGGCTTCGTCCTCGCTGCAGGATAAAAAGAGTCGTGCTGACAGCGTGGAGATTCCGAACAGAGTTACTTTATTCTTCACACACAACCACGAATTCGAATGGAGAGCGCGAAGGCAAGGGGAGAGAGAGAGGGAGCAGAGCGACTAGACGTTTTGATAATGCCTTCCCGCGCAGGCGTGAGGCATGTCAAGTTATGGGCGAACGGCGCAAAAGCGGGAGGCCTCCTATGTCCGACCCACGATGGCGCTCAACAGCTTTGTAGCATGGGCTTCGTCCTCGCTGCAGGATAAAAAGAGTCGTGCTGACAGCGTGGAGATTCCGAACAGAGTTACTTTATTCTTCACACACAACCACGAATTCGAATGGAGAGCGCGAAGCCAAGGAGAGAGAGAGGGAGCGGGGCGACTAGACGTTTTGATAATGCCTTCCAGCGCAGGTGCAAGTTATCGGCGAGCGGCGCAAATGCGGGAGGCTTCTTGTGTCCGACCCACAGTGGCGCTCTAAAATTTTGTAGCATGGGCTTCGTCCTCGCTGCAGGATAAAAAGAGACGTGCTGACAGCGTGGAGATTCCGAACAGACTTTCTTTATTCTTCACAAACAACCACGAATTCGAATGCAGAGCGCGAAGGCAAGGAGAGAGAGAGAGGGAGCAGAGCGACTAGACGTTTTGATAATGCCTTCCAGCGCAGGTGTGAGGCATGTCAAGTTATGGGCGAACGGCGCAAAAGCGGGAGGCCTCCTATGTCCGACCCACGATCGCGCTCAACAGCTTTGTAGCAGGGGCTTCGTCCTGGCTGCAGGATAAAAAGAGTCGTGCTGACAGCGTGGAGATTCCGAACAGAGTTAATTTATTCTTCACAAACAACCACAAATTCGAATGCAGAGCGCGAAGGCAAGGGGAGAGAGAGAGGGAGCAGAGCGACTAGACGTTTTGATAATGCCTTCCCGCGCAGGCGTGAGGCATGTCAAGTTATGGGCGAACGGCGCAAAAGCGGGAGGCCTCCTATGTCCGACCCACGATGGCGCTCAACAGCTTTGTAGCATGGGCTTCGTCCTCGCTGCAGGATAAAAAGAGTCGTGCTGACAGCGTGGAGATTCCGAACAGAGTTAATTTATTCTTCACAAACAACCACAAATTCGAATGCAGAGCGCGAAGGCAAGGGGAGAGAGAGAGGGAGCAGAGCGACTAGACGTTTTGATAATGCCTTCCAGCGCAGGTGTGAGGCATGTCAAGTTATGGGCGAACGGCGCAAAAGCGGGAGGCCTCCTATGTCCGACCCACGATCGCGCTCAACAGCTTTGTAGCACGCGCTCGTCCTCGCTGCAGGATAAAAAGAGTCGAGCTGACAGCGTGGAGATTCCGAACAGAGTTAATTTATTCTTCACAAACAACCACAAATTCGAATGCAGAGCGCGAAGGCAAGGGGAGAGAGAGAGGGAGCAGAGCGACTAGACGTTTTGATAATGCCTTCCCGCGCAGGCGTGAGGCATGTCAAGTTATGGGCGAACGGCGCGAATGCGGGAGGCCTCCTATGTCCGACCCACGATGGCGCTCAACAGCTTTGTAGCACGAGCTTCGTCCTCGCTGCAGGATAAAAAGAGTCGTGCTGACAGCGTGGAGATTGCGAACAGAGTTACTTTATTCTTCACAAACAACCACGAAGTCGAATGAAGAGCGCGAAGGCAAGGAGAGAGAGAGGGAGCAGAGCGACTAGACGTTTTGATAATGCATTCCAGCGCAGGTGTGAGGCATGTCAAGTTATGGGCGAGCGGCGCAAGTGCGGGAGGCTTCCTATGTCCGACCCACGATGGCGCTCAACAACTTTGTAGCACGGGGTTCGTCCTCGCTGCAGGATAAAAAGAGTCGTGCTGACAGCGTGGAGATTCCGAACAGAGTTACTTTATTTTTCACTATCAACCACGAAATCGAAAGCAGAGCGCGAAGGCAAGGAGAGAGAGAGGGAGCAGAGCGACTAGACGTTTTGATAATGCCTTCCAGCGCAGGTGCGAGGCATGTCAAGTTATGGGCAAACGGCGCGAATGTGGGAGGCTTCCTATGTCCGACCCATGGTGGTGCTCAAAAGCTTTGTAGCACGGGCTTCGTCCTCGCTGCAGGATAAAAAGAGTCGTGCTGACAGCGTGGAGATTGCGAACAGAGTTACTTTATTCTTCACAAACAACCACAAATTCGAATGCAGAGCACGAAGGCAAGGAGAGAGAGAGAAGGAGCAGAGCGACTAGACGTTTTGATAATGCCTTCCAGCGCAGGTGTGAGGCATGTCAAGTTATAGGCGAACGGCGCGAATGCGGAAGGCCTCCTATGTCCGACCCACGATGGCGCTCAACAGCTTTGTAGCATGCGCTTCGTCCTCGCTGCAGGATAAAAAGCGACGTGCTGACAGCGTGGAGATTCCGAACAGAGTTACTTTATTCTTCACAAACAACCATGAATTCGAATGAAGAGCGCGAAGGCAAGGAGAGAGGGAGGAGAGGCACTAGACGTTTTTATAATGCCTTCCAGCGCAGGTGTGAGGCATGTCAAGTTATAGGCGAACGGCGCGAATGCGGAAGGCCTCCTATGTCCGACCCACGATGGCGCTCAACAGCTTTGTAGCACGAGCTTCGTCCTCGCTGCAGGATAAAAAGAGTCGTGCTGACAGCGTGGAGATTGCGAACAGAGTTACTTTATTCTTCACAAACAACCATGAATTCGAATGAAGAGCGCGAAAGCAAGGAGAGAGAGAGGGAGGAGAGGCACTAGACGTTTTTATAAAGCCTTCCCGCGCAGTTGTGAGGCATATCAAGTTATGGGCGAACGGCGCGAATGCGGGAAGCCTCCTATGTCCGACCCACGGCGGCGCTCAACAGCTTTGTAGACGGGTTTGTTCCTCGCTGCAGGATAAAAAGAGTCGTGCTGACAGTGTGGAGAATCCGAACAGACTTTCTTTATTCTTCACAAACAACCACGAATTCGAATGCAGAGCGCGAAGGCAAGGAGAGAGGGAGGGAGAAGAGCGACTAGACGTTTTGATAATGCCTTCCAGCGCAGGTGTGAGGCATGTCAAGTTATTGGCGAGCGGCGCAATTGCGGGAGGCCTCCTATGTCCGACCCACGGTGGCGCTCAACAGCTTTGTAGCACGGGCTTCGTCTTCGCTGCAGGATAAAAAGAGTCGTGCTGACAGCGTGGAGATTGCGAACAGAGTTACTTTATTCTTCACAAACAACCACGAATTCGAATGAAGAGCGCGAAGGCAAGGATAGAGAGAGGGAGGAGAGGCACTAGACGTTTTTATAATGCCTTCCCGCGCAGTTGTGAGGCATATCAAGTTATGGGCGAACGGCGCGAATGCGGGAAGCCTCCTATGTCCGACCCACGGCGGCGCTCAGCAGCTTTGTAGACGGGTTTGTTCCTCGCTGCAGGATAAAAAGAGTCGTGCTGACAGTGTGGAGATTCCGAACAGACTTTCTTTATTCTTCACAAACAACCACGAATTCGAATGCAGAGCGCGAAGGCAAGGAGAGAGGGAGGGAGAAGAGCGACTAGACGTTTTGATAATGCCTTCCAGCGCAGGTGTGAGGCATGTCAAGTTATTGGCGAGCGGCGCAATTGCGGGAGGCCTCCTATGTCCGACCCACGGTGGCGCTCAACAGCTTTGTAGCACGGGTTTCGTCCTCGCTGCAGGATAAAAATAGTCGTGCTGACAGCGTGGAGATTCCGAACAGACTTTCTTCTTCACAAACAACCACGAATTCGAATGGAGAGCGCGAAGCCAAGGAGAGAGAGAGGGAGCGGGGCGACTAGACGTTTTGATAATGCCGGGCCGCGCAGGTGCAAGTTATCGGCGAGCGGCGCAAATGCGGGAGGCTTCTCATGTCCGACCCACCGTGGCGCTCTAAAATTTTGTAGCATGGGCTTCGTCCTCGCTGCAGGATAAAAAGAGTCGTGCTGACAGTGTGGAGAATCCGAACAGACTTTCTTTATTCTTCACAAACAACCACGAATTCGAATGCAGAGCGCGAAGGCAAGGAGAGAGGGAGGGAGAAGAGCGACTAGACGTTTTGATAATGCCTTCCAGCGCAGGTGTGAGGCATGTCAAGTTATTGGCGAGCGGCGCAATTGCGGGAGGCCTCCTATGTCCGACCCACGGTGGCGCTCAACAGCTTTGTAGCACGGGCTTCGTCTTCGCTGCAGGATAAAAAGAGTCGTGCTGACAGCGTGGAGATTGCGAACAGAGTTACTTTATTCTTCACAAACAACCACGAATTCGAATGAAGAGCGCGAAGGCAAGGATAGAGAGAGGGAGGAGAGGCACTAGACGTTTTTATAATGCCTTCCCGCGCAGTTGTGAGGCATATCAAGTTATGGGCGAACGGCGCGAATGCGGGAAGCCTCCTATGTCCGACCCACGGCGGCGCTCAGCAGCTTTGTAGACGGGTTTGTTCCTCGCTGCAGGATAAAAAGAGTCGTGCTGACAGTGTGGAGATTCCGAACAGACTTTCTTTATTCTTCACAAACAACCACGAATTCGAATGCAGAGCGCGAAGGCAAGGAGAGAGGGAGGGAGAAGAGCGACTAGACGTTTTGATAATGCCTTCCAGCGCAGGTGTGAGGCATGTCAAGTTATTGGCGAGCGGCGCAATTGCGGGAGGCCTCCTATGTCCGACCCACGGTGGCGCTCAACAGCTTTGTAGCACGGGTTTCGTCCTCGCTGCAGGATAAAAATAGTCGTGCTGACAGCGTGGAGATTCCGAACAGACTTTCTTCTTCACAAACAACCACGAATTCGAATGGAGAGCGCGAAGCCAAGGAGAGAGAGAGGGAGCGGGGCGACTAGACGTTTTGATAATGCCGGGCCGCGCAGGTGCAAGTTATCGGCGAGCGGCGCAAATGCGGGAGGCTTCTCATGTCCGACCCACCGTGGCGCTCTAAAATTTTGTAGCATGGGCTTCGTCCTCGCTGCAGGATAAAAAGAGACGTGCTGACAGCGTGGAGATTCCGAACAGACTTTCTTTATTCTTCACAAACAACCACGAATTTGAATGCAGAGCGCGAAGGCAAGGAGAGAGAGAGAGAGAGGGAGCAGAGCGACTAGACGTTTTGATAATGCCTTCCAGCGCAGGTGTGAGGCATGTCAAGTTATGGGCGAACGGCGCAAAAGCGGGAGGCCTCCTATGTCCGACTCACGATGGCGCTCAACAGCTTTGTAGCAGGGGCTTCGTCCTCGCTGCAGGATAAAAATAGTCGTGCTGACAGCGTGGAGATTCCGAACAGAGTTTCTTTATTCTTTACAAACAACCACGAATTTGAATGCAGAGCGCGAAGGCAAGGAGAGAGAGAGAGAGAGGGGGAGCAGAGCGACTAGACGTTTTGATAATGCCTTCCAGCGCAGGTGTGAGGCATGTCAAGTTATTGGCGAGCGGCGCGAATGCGGGAGGCCTCCTATATCCGACCCACGATGGCGCTCAACAGCTTTGTAGCACGAGCTTCGTCCTCGCTGCAGGATAAAAAGAGTCGTGCTGACAGCGTGGAGATTGCGAACAGACTTACTTTATTCTTCACAAACAACCACGAAGTCGAATGAAGAGCGCGAAGGCAAGGAGAGAGAGGTTGAGGAGAGGCACTAGACGTTTTTATAATGCCTTCCCGTGCAGGTGTGAAGCATGTCAAGTTATGGGCGAACGGCGCAAAAGCTGGAGATCTCTTATGTCCGACCCACGATGGCGCTCAACAGCTTTGTAGTACGGGCTTCGTCCTCGCTGCAGGATAAAAAGAGTCGTGCTGACAGCGTGGAGATTCCGAACAGAGTTACTTTATTCTTCACACACAACCACGAATTCGAATGAAGAGCGCGAAGTCGAGAAGAGAGAGAGCGAGCAGAGCGACTAGACGTTTTGATAATGCCTTCCAGCGCAGGTGTGAGGCATGTCAAGTTATGGGCGAGCGGCGCAAGTGCGGGAGGCTTCCTATGTCCGACCCACGATGGCGCTCAACAACTTTGTAGCACGGGGTTCGTCCTCGCTGCAGGATAAAAAGAGTCGTGCTGACAGCGTGGAGATTCCGAACAGAGTTACTTTATTTTTCACTATCAACCACGAAATCGAAAGCAGAGCGCGAAGGCAAGGAGAGAAAGAGGGAGCAGAGCCACTAGACGTTTTGATAATGCCTTCCAGCGCAGGTGTGAGGCATGTCAAGTTATGGGCGAGCGGCGCAAGTGCGGGAGGCTTCCTATGTCCGACCCACGATGGCGCTCAACAACTTTGTAGCACGGGGTTCGTCCTCGCTGCAGGATAAAAAGAGTCGTGCTGACAGCGTGGAGATTCCGAACAGAGTTACTTTATTTTTCACTATCAACCACGAAATCGAAAGCAGAGCGCGAAGGCAAGGAGAGAAAGAGGGAGCAGAGCGACTAGACGTTTTGATAATGCCTTCCAGCGCAGGTGTGAGGCATGTCAAGTTATGGGCGAGCGGCGCAAGTGCGGGAGGCTTCCTATGTCCGACCCACGATGGCGCTCAACAACTTTGTAGCACGGGGTTCGTCCTCGCTGCAGGATAAAAAGAGTCGTGCTGACAGCGTGGAGATTCCGAACAGAGTTACTTTATTTTTCACTATCAACCACGAAATCGAAAGCAGAGCGCGAAGGCAAGGAGAGAGGGAGGGAGCAGAGCGACTAGACGTTTTGATAATGCCTTCCAGCGCAGGTGTGAGGCATGTCAAGTTATAGGCGAACGGCGCGAATGCGGAAGGCCTATGTCCGACCCACGATGGCGCTCAACAGCTTTGTAGCACGAGCTTCGTCCTCGCTGCAGGATAAAAAGAGTCGTGCTGACAGCGTGGAGATTGCGAACAGACTTACTTTATTCTTCACAAACAACCACGAAGCCGAATGAAGAGCGCGAAGGCAAGGAGAGAGAGGTTGAGGAGAGGCACTAGACGTTTTTATAATGCCTTCCCGTGCAGGTGTGAAGCATGTCAAGTTATGGGCGAACGGCGCAAAAGCTGGAGATCTCTTATGTCCGACCCACGATGGCGCTCAACAGCTTTGTAGTACGGGCTTCGTCCTCGCTGCAGGATAAAAAGAGTCGTGCTGACAGCGTGGAGATTCCGAACAGAGTTACTTTATTCTTCACACACAACCACGAATTCGAATGAAGAGCGCGAAGTCAGGAAGAGAGAGAGAGAGCAGAGCGACTAGACGTTGTGATAATGCATTCCAGCGCAGGTGTGAGGCATGTCAAGTTATGGGCGAGCGGCGCAAGTGCGGGAGGCTTCCTATGTCCGACCCACGATGGCGCTCAACAACTTTGTAGCACGGGGTTCGTCCTCGCTGCAGGATAAAAAGAGTCGTGCTGACAGCGTGGAGATTCCGAACAGAGTTACTTTATTCTTCACACACAACCACGAATTCGAATGAAGAGCGCGAAGTCAGGAAGAGAGAGAGAGAGCAGAGCGACTAGACGTTGTGATAATGCATTCCAGCGCAGGTGTGAGGCATGTCAAGTTATGGGCGAGCGGCGCAAGTGCGGGAGGCTTCCTATGTCCGACCCACGATGGCGCTCAACAACTTTGTAGCATGGGGTTCGTCCTCGCTGCAGGATAAAAAGAGTCGTGCTGACAGCGTGGAGATTCCGAACAGAGTTACTTTATTTTTCACTATCAACCACGAAATCGAAAGCAGAGCGCGAAGGCAAGGAGAGAAAGAGGGAGCAGAGCGACTAGACGTTTTGATAATGCCTTCCAGCGCAGGTGTGAGGCATGTCAAGTTATGGGCGAGCGGCGCAAGTGCGGGAGGCTTCCTATGTCCGACCCACGATGGCGCTCAACAACTTTGTAGCACGGGGTTCGTCCTCGCTGCAGGATAAAAAGAGTCGTGCTGACAGCGTGGAGATTCCGAACAGAGTTACTTTATTTTTCACTATCAACCACGAAATCGAATGCAGAGCGCGAAGGCAAGGAGAGAGAGAGAGGGAGCAGAGCGACTAGACGTTTTGATAATGCCTTCCAGCGCAGGTGTGAGGCATGTCAAGTTATGGGCGAACGGCGCAAAAGCGGGAGGCCTCCTATGTCCGACCCACGATCGCGCTCAACAGCTTTGTAGCAGGGGCTTCGACCTGGCTGCAGGATAAAAAGAGTCGTGCTGACAGCGTGGAGATTCCGAACAGAGTTTTTTATTCTTCACAAACAACCACAAATTCGAATGCAGAGCGCGAAGGCAAGGGGAGAGAGAGAGGGAGCAGAGCGACTAGACGTTTTGATAATGCCTTCCCGCGCAGGCGTGAGGCATGTCAAGTTATGGGCGAACGGCGCAAAAGCGGGAGGCCTCCTATGTCCGACCCACGATGGCGCTCAACAGCTTTGTAGCATGGGCTTCGTCCTCGCTGCAGGATAAAAAGAGTCGTGCTGACAGCGTGGAGATTCCGAACAGAGTTACTTTATTCTTCACACACAACCACGAATTCGAATGGAGAGCGCGAAGGCAAGCGGAGAGAGAGAGGGAGCAGAGCGACTAGACGTTTTGATAATGCCTTCCCGCGCAGGCGTGAGGCATGTCAAGTTATGGGCGAACGGCGCAAAAGCGGGAGGCCTCCTATGTCCGACCCACGATGGCGCTCAACCGCTTTGTAGCATGGGCTTCGTCCTCGCTGCAGGATAAAAAGAGTCGTGCTGACAGCGTGGAGATTCCGAACAGAGTTACTTTATTCTTCACACACAACCACGAATTCGAATGGAGAGCGCGAAGCCAAGGAGAGAGAGAGGGAGCGGGGCGACTAGACGTTTTGATAATGCCTTCCAGCGCAGGTGCAAGTTATCGGCGAGCGGCGCAAATGCGGGAGGCTTCTTGTGTCCGACCCACCGTGGCGCTCTAAAATTTTGTAGCATGGGCTTCGTCCTCGCTGCAGGATAAAAAGAGACGTGCTGACAGCGTGGAGATTCCGAACAGACTTTCTTTATTCTTCACAAACAACCACGAATTCGAATGCAGAGCGCGAAGGCAAGGAGAGAGAGAGAGGGAGCAGAGCGACTAGACGTTTTGATAATGCCTTCCAGCGCAGGTGTGAGGCATGTCAAGTTATGGGCGAACGGCGCAAAAGCGGGAGGCCTCCTATGTCCGACCCACGATCGCGCTCAACAGCTTTGTAGCAGGGGCTTCGTCCTGGCTGCAGGATAAAAAGAGTCGTGCTGACAGCGTGGAGATTCCGAACAGAGTTAATTTATTCTTCACAAACAACCACAAATTCGAATGCAGAGCGCGAAGGCAAGGGGAGAGAGAGAGGGAGCAGAGCGACTAGACGTTTTGATAATGCCTTCCCGCGCAGGCGTGAGGCATGTCAAGTTATGGGCGAACGGCGCAAAAGCGGGAGGCCTCCTATGTCCGACCCACGATGGCGCTCAACAGCTTTGTAGCATGGGCTTCGTCCTCGCTGCAGGATAAAAAGAGTCGTGCTGACAGCGTGGAGATTCCGAACAGAGTTACTTTATTCTTCACACACAACCACGAATTCGAATGGAGAGCGCGAAGCCAAGGAGAGAGAGAGGGAGCGGGGCGACTAGACGTTTTGATAATGCCGGGCCGCGCAGGTGCAAGTTATCGGCGAGCGGCGCAAATGCGGGAGGCTTCTTGTGTCCGACCCACCGTGGCGCTCTAAAATTTTGTAGCATGGGCTTCGTCCTCGCTGCAGGATAAAAAGAGACGTGCTGACAGCGTGGAGATTCCGAACAGACTTTCTTTATTCTTCACAAACAACCACGAATTCGAATGCAGAGCGCGAAGGCAAGGAGAGAGAGAGAGGGAGCAGAGCGACTAGACGTTTTGATAATGCCTTCCCGCGCAGGCGTGAGGCATGTCAAGTTATGGGCGAACGGCGCAAAAGCGGGAGGCCTCCTATGTCCGACCCACGATGGCGCTCAACAGCTTTGTAGCACGCGCTCGTCCTCGCTGCAGGATAAAAAGAGTCGAGCTGACAGCGTGGAGATTCCGAACAGAGTTAATTTATTCTTCACAAACAACCACAAATTCGAATGCAGAGCGCGAAGGCAAGGGGAGAGAGAGAGGGAGCAGAGCGACTAGACGTTTTGATAATGCCTTCCAGCGCAGGTGTGAGGCATGTCAAGTTATGGGCGAACGGCGCAAAAGCGGGAGGCCTCCTATGTCCGACCCACGATCGCGCTCAACAGCTTTGTAGCACGCGCTCGTCCTCGCTGCAGGATAAAAAGAGTCGAGCTGACAGCGTGGAGATTCCGAACAGAGTTAATTTATTCTTCACAAACAACCACAAATTCGAATGCAGAGCGCGAAGGCAAGGGGAGAGAGAGAGGGAGCAGAGCGACTAGACGTTTTGATAATGCCTTCCCGCGCAGGCGTGAGGCATGTCAAGTTATGGGCGAACGGCGCGAATGCGGGAGGCCTCCTATGTCCGACCCACGATGGCGCTCAACAGCTTTGTAGCACGAGCTTCGTCCTCGCTGCAGGATAAAAAGAGTCGTGCTGACAGCGTGGAGATTGCGAACAGAGTTACTTTATTCTTCACAAACAACCACGAAGTCGAATGAAGAGCGCGAAGGCAAGGAGAGAGAGATTGAGGAGAGGCACTAGACGTGTTTATAATGCCTTCCCGTGCAGGTGTGAAGCATGTCAAGTTATGGGCGAACGGCGCAAAAGCTGGAGATCTCCTATGTCCGACCCACGATCGCGCTCAACAGCTTTGTAGCACGCGCTCGTCCTCGCTGCAGGATAAAAAGAGTCGTGCTGACAGCGTGGAGATTGCGAACAGAGTTACTTTATTCTTCACACACAACCACGAATTCGAATGAAGAGCGCGAAGTCAAGAAGAGAGAGAGAGAGCAGAGCGACTAGACGTTGTGATAATGCATTCCAGCGCAGGTGTGAGGCATGTCAAGTTATGGGCGAGCGGCGCAAGTGCGGGAGGCTTCCTATGTCCGACCCACGATGGCGCTCAACAACTTTGTAGCACGGGGTTCGTCCTCGCTGCAGGATAAAAAGAGTCGTGCTGACAGCGTGGAGATTCCGAACAGAGTTACTTTATTTTTCACTATCAACCACGAAATCGAAAGCAGAGCGCGAAGGCAAGGAGAGAGAGAGGGAGCAGAGCGACTAGACGTTTTGATAATGCCTTCCAGCGCAGGTGCGAGGCATGTCAAGTTATGGGCAAACGGCGCGAATGTGGGAGGCTTCCTATGTCCGACCCACGGTGGTGCTCAAAAGCTTTGTAGCACGGGCTTCGTCCTCGCTGCAGGATAAAAAGAGTCGTGCTGACAGCGTGGAGATTGCGAACAGAGTTACTTTATTCTTCACAAACAACCACAAATTCGAATGCAGAGCACGAAGGCAAGGAGAGAGAGAGAAGGAGCAGAGCGACTAGACGTTTTGATAATGCCTTCCAGCGCAGGTGTGAGGCATGTCAAGTTATAGGCGAACGGCGCGAATGCGGAAGGCCTCCTATGTCCGACCCACGATGGCGCTCAACAGCTTTGTAGCATGCGCTTCGTCCTCGCTGCAGGATAAAAAGCGACGTGCTGACAGCGTGGAGATTCCGAACAGAGTTACTTTATTCTTCACAAACAACCATGAATTCGAATGAAGAGCGCGAAGGCAAGGAGAGAGGGAGGAGAGGCACTAGACGTTTTTATAATGCCTTCCAGCGCAGGTGTGAGGCATGTCAAGTTATAGGCGAACGGCGCGAATGCGGAAGGCCTCCTATGTCCGACCCACGATGGCGCTCAACAGCTTTGTAGCACGAGCTTCGTCCTCGCTGCAGGATAAAAAGAGTCGTGCTGACAGCGTGGAGATTGCGAACAGAGTTACTTTATTCTTCACAAACAACCATGAATTCGAATGAAGAGCGCGAAAGCAAGGAGAGAGAGAGGGAGGAGAGGCACTAGACGTTTTTATAAAGCCTTCCCGCGCAGTTGTGAGGCATATCAAGTTATGGGCGAACGGCGCGAATGCGGGAAGCCTCCTATGTCCGACCCACGGCGGCGCTCAACAGCTTTGTAGACGGGTTTGTTCCTCGCTGCAGGATAAAAAGAGTCGTGCTGACAGTGTGGAGATTCCGAACAGACTTTCTTTATTCTTCACAAACAACCACGAATTCGAATGCAGAGCGCGAAGGCAAGGAGAGAGGGAGGGAGAAGAGCGACTAGACGTTTTGATAATGCCTTCCAGCGCAGGTGTGAGGCATGTCAAGTTATTGGCGAGCGGCGCAATTGCGGGAGGCCTCCTATGTCCGACCCACGGTGGCGCTCAACAGCTTTGTAGCACGGGCTTCGTCTTCGCTGCAGGATAAAAAGAGTCGTGCTGACAGCGTGGAGATTGCGAACAGAGTTACTTTATTCTTCACAAACAACCACGAATTCGAATGAAGAGCGCGAAGGCAAGGATAGAGAGAGGGAGGAGAGGCACTAGACGTTTTTATAATGCCTTCCCGCGCAGTTGTGAGGCATATCAAGTTATGGGCGAACGGCGCGAATGCGGGAAGCCTCCTATGTCCGACCCACGGCGGCGCTCAGCAGCTTTGTAGACGGGTTTGTTCCTCGCTGCAGGATAAAAAGAGTCGTGCTGACAGTGTGCTGATTCCGAACAGACTTTCTTTATTCTTCACAAACAACCACGAATTCGAATGCAGAGCGCGAAGGCAAGGAGAGAGGGAGGGAGAAGAGCGACTAGACGTTTTGATAATGCCTTCCAGCGCAGGTGTGAGGCATGTCAAGTTATTGGCGAGCGGCGCAATTGCGGGAGGCCTCCTATGTCCGACCCACGGTGGCGCTCAACAGCTTTGTAGCACGGGTTTCGTCCTCGCTGCAGGATAAAAAGAGTCGTGCTGACAGCGTGGAGATTCCGAACAGACTTTCTTCTTCACAAACAACCACGAATTCGAATGGAGAGCGCGAAGCCAAGGAGAGAGAGAGGGAGCGGGGCGACTAGACGTTTTGATAATGCCGGGCCGCGCAGGTGCAAGTTATCGGCGAGCGGCGCAAATGCGGGAGGCTTCTCATGTCCGACCCACCGTGGCGCTCTAAAATTTTGTAGCATGGGCTTCGTCCTCGCTGCAGGATAAAAAGAGACGTGCTGACAGCGTGGAGATTCCGAACAGACTTTCTTTATTCTTCACAAACAACCACGAATTTGAATGCAGAGCGCGAAGGCAAGGAGAGAGAGAGGGAGCAGAGCGACTAGACGTTTTGATAATGCCTTCCAGCGCAGGTGTGAGGCATGTCAAGTTATGGGCGAACGGCGCAAAAGCGGGAGGCCTCCTATGTCCGACCCACGATGGCGCTCAACAGCTTTGTAGCACGAGCTTCGTCCTCGCTGCAGGATAAAAAGAGTCGTGCTGACAGCGTGGAGATTCCGAACAGAGTTTCTTTATTCTTTACAAACAACCACGAATTTGAATGCAGAGCGCGAAGGCAAGGAGAGAGAGAGAGAGAGGGGGAGCAGAGCGACTAGACGTTTTGATAATGCCTTCCAGCGCAGGTGTGAGGCATGTCAAGTTATTGGCGAGCGGCGCGAATGCGGGAGGCCTATGTCCGACCCACGATGGCGCTCAACAGCTTTGTAGCACGAGCTTCGTCCTCGCTGCAGGATAAAAAGAGTCGTGCTGACAGCGTGGAGATTGCGAACAGACTTACTTTATTCTTCACAAACAACCACGAAGTCGAATGAAGAGCGCGAAGGCAAGGAGAGAGAGGTTGAGGAGAGGCACTAGACGTTTTTATAATGCCTTCCCGTGCAGGTGTGAAGCATGTCAAGTTATGGGCGAACGGCGCAAAAGCTGGAGATCTCTTATGTCCGACCCACGATGGCGCTCAACAGCTTTGTAGTACGGGCTTCGTCCTCGCTGCAGGATAAAAAGAGTCGTGCTGACAGCGTGGAGATTCCGAACAGAGTTACTTTATTCTTCACACACAACCACGAATTCGAATGAAGAGCGCGAAGTCGAGAAGAGAGAGAGCGAGCAGAGCGACTAGACGTTTTGATAATGCCTTCCAGCGCAGGTGTGAGGCATGTCAAGTTATGGGCGAGCGGCGCAAGTGCGGGAGGCTTCCTATGTCCGACCCACGATGGCGCTCAACAACTTTGTAGCACGGGGTTCGTCCTCGCTGCAGGATAAAAAGAGTCGTGCTGACAGCGTGGAGATTCCGAACAGAGTTACTTTATTTTTCACTATCAACCACGAAATCGAAAGCAGAGCGCGAAGGCAAGGAGAGAAAGAGGGAGCAGAGCGACTAGACGTTTTGATAATGCCTTCCAGCGCAGGTGTGAGGCATGTCAAGTTATGGGCGAGCGGCGCAAGTGCGGGAGGCTTCCTATGTCCGACCCACGATGGCGCTCAACAACTTTGTAGCACGGGGTTCGTCCTCGCTGCAGGATAAAAAGAGTCGTGCTGACAGCGTGGAGATTCCGAACAGAGTTACTTTATTTTTCACTATCAACCACGAAATCGAAAGCAGAGCGCGAAGGCAAGGAGAGAAAGAGGGAGCAGAGCGACTAGACGTTTTGATAATGCCTTCCAGCGCAGGTGTGAGGCATGTCAAGTTATGGGCGAACGGCGCGAATGCGGAAGGCCTATGCCCGACCCACGATGGCGCTCAACAGCTTTGTAGCACGAGCTTCGTCCTCGCTGCAGGATAAAAAGAGTCGTGCTGACAGCGTGGAGATTGCGAACAGACTTACTTTATTCTTCACAAACAACCACGAAGTCGAATGAAGAGCGCGAAGGCAAGGAGAGAGAGGTTGAGGAGAGGCACTAGACGTTTTTATAATGCCTTCCCGTGCAGGTGTGAAGCATGTCAAGTTATGGGCGAACGGCGCAAAAGCTGGAGATCTCTTATGTCCGACCCACGATGGTGCTCAACAGCTTTGTAGTACGGGCTTCGTCCTCGCTGCAGGATAAAAAGAGTCGTGCTGACAGCGTGGAGATTCCGAACAGAGTTACTTTATTCTTCACACACAACCACGAATTCGAATGAAGAGCGCGAAGTCAGGAAGAGAGAGAGAGAGCAGAGCGACTAGACGTTGTGATAATGCATTCCAGCGCAGGTGTGAGGCATGTCAAGTTATGGGCGAGCGGCGCAAGTGCGGGAGGCTTCCTATGTCCGACCCACGATGGCGCTCAACAACTTTGTAGCACGGGGTTCGTCCTCGCTGCAGGATAAAAAGAGTCGTGCTGACAGCGTGGAGATTCCGAACAGAGTTACTTTATTCTTCACACACAACCACGAATTCGAATGAAGAGCGCGAAGTCAGGAAGAGAGAGAGAGAGCACAGCGACTAGACGTTGTGATAATGCATTCCAGCGCAGGTGTGAGGCATGTCAAGTTATGGGCGAGCGGCGCAAGTGCGGGAGGCTTCCTATGTCCGACCCACGATGGCGCTCAACAACTTTGTAGCACGGGGTTCGTCCTCGCTGCAGGATAAAAAGAGTCGTGCTGACAGCGTGGAGATTCCGAACAGAGTTACTTTATTCTTCACACACAACCACGAATTCGAATGAAGAGCGCGAAGTCAGGAAGAGAGAGAGAGAGCAGAGCGACTAGACGTTTTGATAATGCCTTCCAGCGCAGGTGTGAGGCATGTCAAGTTATGGGCGAGCGGCGCAAGTGCGGGAGGCTTCCTATGCCCGACTCACGATGGCGCTCAACAACTTTGTAGCACGGGGTTCGTCCTCGCTGCAGGATAAAAAGAGGCGTGCTGACAGCGTGGAGATTCCGAACAGAGTTACTTTATTCTTCACACACAACCACGAAATCGAATGAAGAGCGCGAAGTCAGGAAGAGAGAGAGAGAGCAGAGCGACTAGACGTTGTGATAATGCATTCCAGCGCAGGTGTGAGGCATGTCAAGTTATGGGCGAGCGGCGCAAGTGCGGGAGGCTTCCTATGTCCGGCCCACGATGGCGCTCAACAACTTTGTAGCACGGGGTTCGTCCTCGCTGCAGGATAAAAAGAGTCGTGCTGACAGCGTGGAGATTCTGAACAGAGTTACTTTATTCTTCACACACAACCACGAAATCGAATGAAGAGCGCGAAGTCAGGAAGAGAGAGAGAGAGCAGAGCGACTAGACGTTGTGATAATGCATTCCAGCGCAGGTGTGAGGCATGTCAAGTTATGGGCGAGCGGCGCAAGTGCGGGAGGCTTCCTATGTCCGACCCACGATGGCGCTCAACAACTTTGTAGCACGGGGTTCGTCCTCGCTGCAGGATAAAAAGAGTCGTGCTGACAGCGTGGAGATTCCGAACAGAGTTACTTTATTCTTCACACACAACCACGAAATCGAATGAAGAGCGCGAAGTCAGGAAGAGAGAGAGAGAGCAGAGCGACTAGACGTTTTGATAATGCCTTCCAGCGCAGGTGTGAGGCATGTCAAGTTATGGGCGAGCGGCGCAAGTGCGGGAGGCTTCCTATGTCCGACCCACGATGGCGCTCAACAACTTTGTAGCACGGGGTTCGTCCTCGCTGCAGGATAAAAAGAGTCGTGCTGACAGCGTGGAGATTCCGAACAGAGTTACTTTATTCTTCACACACAACCACGAATTCGAATGAAGAGCGCGAAGTCAGGAAGAGAGAGAGAGAGCAGAGCGACTAGACGTTGTGATAATGCATTCCAGCGCAGGTGTGAGGCATGTCAAGTTATGGGCGAGCGGCGCAAGTGCGGGAGGCTTCCTATGTCCGACCCACGATGGCGCTCAACAACTTTGTAGCACGGGGTTCGTCCTCGCTGCAGGATAAAAAGAGTCGTGCTGACAGCGTGGAGATTCCGAACAGAGTTACTTTATTCTTCACACACAACCACGAATTCGAATGAAGAGCGCGAAGTCAGGAAGAGAGAGAGAGAGCAGAGCGACTAGACGTTTTGATAATGCCTTCCAGCGCAGGTGTGAGGCATGTCAAGTTATGGGCGAGCGGCGCAAGTGCGGGAGGCTTCCTATGTCCGACCCACGATGGCGCTCAACAACTTTGTAGCACGGGGTTCGTCCTCGCTGCAGGATAAAAAGAGTCGTGCTGACAGCGTGGAGATTCCGAACAGAGTTACTTTATTCTTCACACACAACCACGAATTCGAATGAAGAGCGCGAAGTCAGGAAGAGAGAGAGAGAGCAGAGCGACTAGACGTTTTGATAATGCCTTCCAGCGCAGGTGTGAGGCATGTCAAGTTATTGGCGAGCGGAGCAAATGCGGGAGGCTTCCTATGTCCGACCCACGGTGGCGCTCAAAAGCTTTGTAGCACGGGCTTCGTCCTCGCTGCAGGACAAAAAGAGTCGTGCTGACAGCGTGGAGATTGCGAACAGAGTTACTTTATTCTTCACAAACAACCACGAATTCGAATGCAGAGCGCGAAGGCAAGGAGAGAGGGAGGGAGAAGAGCGACTAGACGTTTTGATAATGCCTTCCAGCGCAGGTGTGAGGCATGTCAAGTTATTGGCGAGCGGCGCAATAGCGGGAGGCCTCCTATGTCCGACCCACGGTGGCGCTCAACAGCTTTGTAGCACGGGTTTCGTCCTCGCTGCAGGATAAAAAGAGTCGTGCTGACAGCGTGGAGATTCCGAACAGACTTTCTTCTTCACAAACAACCACGAATTCGAATGGAGAGCGCGAAGCCAAGGAGAGAGAGAGGGAGCGGGGCGACTAGACGTTTTGATAATGCCGGGCCGCGCAGGTGCAAGTTATCGGCGAGCGGCGCAAATGCGGGAGGCTTCTTATGTCCGACCCACCGTGGCGCTCTAAAATTTTGTAGCATGGGCTTCGTCCTCGCTGCAGGATAAAAAGAGACGTGCTGACAGCGTGGAGATTCCGAACAGAGTTACTTTATTCTTCACACACAACCACGAAATCGAAAGCAGAGCGCGAAGGCAAGGAGAGAGAGAGGGAGCAGAGTGACTACACGTTTTGATAATGCCTTCCAGCGCAGGCGTGAGGCATGTCAAGTTATGGGCGAACGGCGCAAAAGCGGGAGGCCTCCTATGTCCGACCCACGATGGCGCTCAACAGCTTTGTAGCACGCGCTCGTCCTCGCTGCAGGATAAAAAGAGTCGAGCAGACAGCGTGGAGATTCCGAACAGAGTTTCTTTATTCTTTACAAACAACCACGAATTAGAATGCAGAGCGCTAAGGCAAGGAGAGAAAGAGGGAGCAGAGCGACTAGACGTTTTGATAATGCCTTCCAGCGCAGGTGTGAGGCATGTCAAGTTATAGGCGAACGGCGCGAATGCGGAAGGCCTATGTCCGACCCACGATGGCGCTCAACAGCTTTGTAGCACGAGCTTCGTCCTCGCTGCAGGATAAAAAGAGTCGTGCTGACAGCGTGGAGATTGCGAACAGACTTACTTTATTCTTCACAAACAACCACGAAGTCGAATGAAGAGCGCGAAGGCAAGGAGAGAGAGGTTGAGGAGAGGCACTAGACGTTTTTATAATGCCTTCCCGTGCAGGTGTGAAGCATGTCAAGTTATGGGCGAACGGCGCAAAAGCTGGAGATCTCTTATGTCCGACCCACGATGGCGCTCAACAGCTTTGTAGTACGGGCTTCGTCCTCGCTGCAGGATAAAAAGAGTCGTGCTGACAGCGTGGAGATTCCGAACAGAGTTACTTTATTCTTCACACACAACCACGAATTCGAATGAAGAGCGCGAATTCAAGAAGAGAGAGAGAGAGCAGAGCGACTAGACGTTGTGATAATGCCTTCCAGCGCAGGTGTGAGGCATGTCAAGTTATGGGCGAGCGGCGCAAGTGCGGGAGGCTTCCTATGTCCGACCCACGATGGCGCTCAACAACTTTGTAGCACGGGGTTCGTCCTCGCTGCAGGATAAAAAGAGTCGTGCTGACAGCGTGGAGATTCCGAACAGAGTTACTTTATTTTTCACTATCAACCACGAAATCGAAAGCAGAGCGCGAAGGCAAGGAGAGAGAGAGAGGGAGCAGAGCGACTAGACGTTTTGATAATGCCTTCCAGCGCAGGTGCGAGGCATGTCAAGTTATGGGCAAACGGCGCGAATGTGGGAGGCTTCCTATGTCCGACCCACGATGGCGCTCAACAGCTATGTAGCACGCGCTCGTCCTCGCTGCAGGATAAAAAGAGTCGTGCTGACAGCGTGGAGATTCCGAACAGAGTTACTTTATTCTTCACAAACAACCACGAATTCGAATGCAGAGCGCGAAGGCAAGGAGAGAGAGAGAGGGAGCAGAGCGACTAGACGTTTTGATAATGCCTACCAGCGCAGGTGTGAGGCATGTCAAGTTATAGGCGAATGGCGCGAATGCGGGAGGGTTCCTATGTCCGACCCACGATGGCGCTCAACAACTTTGTAGCACGGGCTTCGTCCTCGCTGCAGGATAAAAAGAGTCGTGCTGACAGCGTGGAGATTCCGAACAGAGTTACTTTATTCTTCACAAACAACCACGAATTCGAATGCAGAGCGCGAAGGCAAGGAGAGAGAGAGAGGGAGCAGAGCGACTAGACGTTTTGATAATGCCTTCCAGCGCAGGTGTGAGGCATGTCAAGTTATGGGCGAGCGGCGCAAGTGCGGGAGGCTTCCTATGTCCGACCCACGATGGCGCTCAACAACTTTGTAGCACGGGGTTCGTCCTCGCTGCAGGATAAAAAGAGTCGTGCTGACAGCGTGGAGATTCCGAACAGAGTTACTTTATTCTTCACACACAACCACGAATTCGAATGAAGAGCGCGAAGTCAAGAAGAGAGAGAGTGAGCAGAGCGACTAGACGTTGTGATAATGCCTTCCAGCGCAGGTGTGAGGCATGTCAAGTTATGGGCGAGCGGCGCAAGTGCGGGAGGGTTCCTATGTCCGACCCACGATGGCGCTCAACAACTTTGTAGCACGGGCTTCGTCCTCGCTGCAGGATAAAAAGAGTCGTGCTGACAGCGTGGAGATTCCGAACAGAGTTTCTTCATTCTACACAAACAACCACGAACTCGAATGAAGAGCGCGAAGTCAAGGAGAGAGAGAGGGAGCAGAGTGACTAGACGTTCTGATAATGCCTCCCAGCGCAGGTGTGAGGCATGTCAATTTATGGGCGAGCGGCGCGAATGCGGGAGGCTTCCTATGTCCGACCCACGGTGGCGCTCAACAGCTTTGTAGCACGCGCTCGTCCTCGCTGCAGGATAAAAAGAGTCGTGCTGACAGCGTGGAGATTCCGAACAGAGTTACTTTATTCTTCACAAACAACCACGAAGTCGAAGGAAGAGCGCGAAGGCAAGGTGAGAGAGATTGAGGAGAGGCACTAGACGTTTTTATAATGCCTTCCCGTGCAGGTGTGAAGCATGTCAAGTTATGGGCGAACGGCGCAAAAGCTGGAGATCTCCTATGTCCGACCCACGATGGCGCTCAACAGCTTTGTAGTACGGGCTTCGTCCTCGCTGCAGGATAAAAAGAGTCGTGCTGACAGCGTGGAGATTCCGAACAGAGTTACTTTATTCTTCACACACAACCACGAATTCGAATGAAGAGCGCGAAGTCAAGAAGGGAGAGAGAGAGCAGAGCGACTAGACGTTGTGATAATGCCTTCCAGCGCAGGTGTGAGGCATGTCAAGTTATGGGCGAGCGGCGCAAGTGCGGGAGGCTTCCTATGTCCGACCCACGATGGCGCTCAACAACTTTGTAGCACGGGCTTCGTCCTCGCTGCAGGATAAAAAGAGTCGTGCTGACAGCGTGGAGATTCCGAACAGAGTTTCTTCATTCTACACAAACAACCACGAACTCGAATGAAGAGCGCGAAGTCAAGGAGAGAGAGAGGGAGCAGAGTGACTAGACGTTCTGATAATGCCTTCCCGTGCAGGTGTGAAGCATGTCAAGTTATGGGCGAACGGCGCAAAAGCTGGAGATCTCCTATGTCCGACCCACGATGGCGCTCAACAGCTTTGTAGTACGGGCTTCGTCCTCGCTGCAGGATAAAAAGAGTCGTGCTGACAGCGTGGAGATTCCGAACAGAGTTACTTTATTCTTCACACACAACCACGAAGTCGAAGGAAGAGCGCGAAGGCAAGGAGAGAGAGAGGGAGCAGAGCGACTAGACGTTGTGATAATGCCTACCAGCGCAGGTGTGAGGCATGTCAAGTTATAGGCGAATGGCGCGAATGCGGGAGGCCTCCTATGTCCGACCCACGATGGCGCTCAACAGCTTTGTAGCACGCGCTCGTCCTCGCTGCAGGATAAAAAGAGTCGAGCTGACAGCGTTGAGATTCCGAACAGAGTTTCTTTATTCTTTACAAACAACCACGAAGTCGAATGAAGAGCGCGAAGTCAAGAAGAGAGAGAGGGAGCAGAGCGACTAGACGTTTTGATAATGCCTTCCAGCGCAGGTGCGAGGCATGTCAAGTTATGGGCAAACGGCGCGAATGTGGGAGGCTTCCTATGTCCGACCCACGATGGCGCTCAACAACTTTGTAGCACGGGGTTCGTCCTCGCTGCAGGATAAAAAGAGTCGTGCTGACAGCGTGGAGATTCCGAACAGAGTTACTTTATTTTTCACTATCAACCACGAAATCGAAAGCAGAGCGCGAAGGCAAGGAGAGAGAGAGGGAGCAGAGTGACTAGACGTTTTGATAATGCCTTCCAGCGCAGGTGTGAGGCATGTCAAGTTATGGGCGAACGGCGCGAATGCGGGAGGCTTCCTATGTCCGACCCACGGTGGCGCTCAACAGCTTTGTAGCATGCGCTTCGTCCTCGCTGCAGGATAAAAAGCGACGTGCTGACAGCGTGGAGATTCCGAACAGACTTTCCTTATTCTTCACAACCACAAATTCGAATGCAGAGCACGAAGGCAAGGAGAGAGAGAGGGGGAGCAGAGTGACTAGACGTTTTGATAATGCCTCCCAGCGCAGGTGTGAGGCATGTCAATTTATTGGCGAGCGGCGCGAATGCGGGAGGCTTCCTATGTCCGACCCACGGTGGCGCTCAACAGCTCTGTAGCACGGGCTTAGTCCTTGCTGCAGGATAAAAAGAGTCGTGGTGACAGCGTGGAGATTCCGAACAGAGTTCTTTTATTCTTCTCAAACAACCACGAATTCGAATGAAGAGCGCGAAGTCAAGGAGAGAGAGAGGGAGCAGAGCAACTAGACGTTTTTGTAATGTCTTCCCGCGCCGGTGTGAGGCATGTCAAGTTATGGGCGAACGGCGCGAAAGCGGGAGGCCTCCTATGTCCGACCCACGATGGCGCTCAACAGCTTTGTAGCACGCGCTCGTCCTCGCTGCAGGATAAAAAGAGTCGTGCTGACAGCGTGGAGTTTCCGAACAGAGTTACTTTATTCTTCACAAACAACCACGAATTTGAATGAAGAGCACGAAGGCAAGGAGAGAGAGAGGGAGGAGAGGCACTAGACGTTTTTATAATGCCTTCCCGCGCAGGTGTGAGGCATGTCACGTAATGGCGAAACGGCGCAAAAGCGGAAGGCCTCTTATGTCCGACCAACGATGGCGCTCAACAGCTTTGTAGCATGGGCTTCGTCCTCACTGCAGGATAAAAAGCGACGTGCTGACAGCGTGCATATTCCGAGCAGACTTTCTTTATTCTTCACAAACAACCACGAATTCGAATGCAGAGCGCAAAGGCAAGGAGAGAGAGAGGGAGCAGAGTGACTAGACGTTTTGATAATGCCTTCCAGCGCAGGTGTGAGGCATGTCAAGTTATTGGCGAGCGGCGGTAATGCGGGAGGCTTCCTATATCTGACCCACAGTGGCGATCAACAGCTTTGTAGCATGCGCTTCGTCCTCGCTGCAGGATAAAAAGCGACGTGCTGACAGCGTGGAGATTCCGAACAGACTTTCTTTATTCTTCACAAACAACCACAAATTCGAATGCAGAGCACGAAGGCAAGGAGAGAGAGAGAGGAAGCAGAGTGACTAGACGTTTTGATAATGCCTTCCAGCGCAGGTGTGATGCATGTCAAGTTATTGGTGAGCGGCGGTAATGCGGGAGGCTTCCTATGTCTGACCCACGGTGGCGCTCAACAGCTTTGAAGCACGGGTTTCGTCCTCGCTGCAGGATAAAAAGCGACGTGCTGTCAGCGTGGAGATTCCGAACAGACTTTCATATTCTTCACAAACAACCACGAATTCGAATGGAGAGCGCGAAGCCAAGGAGAGAGAGAGGGAGCGGGGCGACTAGACGTTTTTATAATGCCGGGCCGCACAGGTGCAAGTTATCGGCGAGCGGCGCAAATGCGGGAGGCTTCTTATGTCCGACCCACCGTGGCGCTCAAAAATTTTGTAGCATGAGCTTCGTCCTCGCTGCAGGATAAAAAGAGACGTACTGACAGCGTGGAGATTCCGAACAGACTTACTTTATTCTTCACAAGCAACCGCAAATTCGAATGCAGAGCGTGAAGGCAAGGAGAGAGAGAGGGAGCGGAGCGACTAGACATTTTGATAATGCCGGGCCGCGCAGGTGCAAGTTATCGGCGAGCGGCGCAAATGCGGGAGGCTTCCTATGTCCGACCCACGGTGGCGCTCAAAAATTTTGTAGCATGAGCTTCGTCCTCGCTGCAGGATAAAAAGAGACGTACTGACAGCGTGGAGATTCCGAACAGACTTACTTTATTCTTCACAAGCAACCGCAAATTCGAATGCAGAGCGTGAAGGCAAGGAGAGAGAGAGGGAGCGGAGCGACTAGACATTTTGATAATGCCGGGCCGCGCAGGTGCAAGTTATCGGCGAGCGGCGCAAATGCGGGAGGCTTCCTATGTCCGACCCACGGTGGCGCTCAACAGTTTTGTAGCATGAGGTTCGTCCTCGCTGCAGGATAAAAAGAGACGTGCTGACAGCGTGGAGAATGCCAGAGGCGTGGAAAAACGCTGTGGTTGTTCTGTTCCTGAAATCAGAAAACCCGCCAACGTCGGCTGGCAGTTACAGGCCAATAGCACTTACGAGTTGTCTTGCTAAATGTTTTGAAAATGTGCTAAATATTCGGTTAATGTTCATCCTAGAATCGCGAAAACTTCTTGATATCCACCAATGTGGTTTTAAAAAAGCATGTTGTACAAATGACCATCTCGTCCGTCTTGAAAACACAATCCGTGAAGCATTCATACACAAACAGCATTGCCTGGCAATATTATTTGACTTGGAAAAAGCTTATAATACCACATGGAGGTTTGTGATTCTTCGTTTCCTCGTGGATCTAGGGGGCCGTGGCAGGATGCTAAACTGTCTAAAAGACTTCCTCTCTGACCGTTCCTTTCGTGTACGTCTAGGCTGCACTCCTTTCGAAAACATTAATCCAAGAAAATGGCGTACTTCAGGGCTGTATTCTAAGTACCTCACTCCTTATTGTAAAAATGAACTCAATATGGCAAATAATTCCAAAGTCTATCATGTATTCGATAATTGTTCACGACCTTCAAATTTCATGCACATCTTCTAGTTTATCAACATGCGAAAGACGGATACAGCTTACACTGAACGAACTAGCGGCTTGGGCAGACCAAAATGGATTTAGGTTCTCTTACAAAAAACAGTTGCTGTCCTTTTCTCACTGAAAAGAGGCGTGCAGTTTGATCCCACCCTTCACTTGAACGAACCTGTTCTACAATTAAAACAAGAGCATAAATTCCTAGGCATAACTTTTGACAGAAAGCTCACATTCCTACCCCACATAAACATCCTCAAAAATAAAGCTTCCCGATTGCTGAATATACTGAAGATATTCTCATGGAAATAGTGAGGGTCCGATAGGTTATGCCTTTTACAGATCTACCGCTCCGTATTACGGTCCACTTTAGAATATGGATACATTGTGTATGGGTCTGCAACACCATCATACCTAAAAAACTAGATCCTATACAAAACCTGGGTCTCCGTTTATCAACTGGTGCATACAGAGTATCCCCATAAACAGTCTATATGTAGAAACAAAAGAACCATCTCTTACAAACAGAAGAGCAATGCTTATCTGTGCACATATACTGAAAATAAGATCCTTACAAAAACACCTTTGTTACCCTATAGTTACCAAGTGCACATCTAGAATACTGCTCAATAATAAACCACAATCAATCAGACCTTTGTTATTACGCTTTGAAGATATATGTCATGAACTGGGAATATTAGATGCTCTACCTAAAATTGCCCCGAGACACGATCCATTGCCGCAATGGTACTGCCTTCCCACTACATGTGAATTCACGCTTACACAGTTTCGTAAAAAACAAACCCCACATAAACACCTACTACAAGAATACTGGGCTTTAAAAGAGAAATATTCAAGCTACTTGGAGTTTTATACAGATGGCTCCAAAACAGCGATGCATGTTAGAAGTGCCGTAGTACTGGAGAAATGGGAAAAAATAGTAAGATTACCAAGTTCTGTATCAATTTTTACTGCCGAATGCTATGAGTCTGTATGGCTGCGGACAAAATAGTACGTGAGAAAATCTAAAACAGTATAATATACACCGATTCCCTGAGCCTACTCACAGCGCTGCAGTCAAGAAATGCAATTGAACCCTTATTAGGCAGCATCATACACAACATAGAAAATTTCACAACACAAGGACATACGATAATGTTCTGCAGGGTCCGAAGCCACGTCGGCTTAGAGGGTAACGGGAGAGCAGAAGGAGCAGCAGTAAGGGATCAAAATGCTGAAATCAAAAATGTGCGCATACCTTTTAAAGACTGCATGAAATTGATACATAACAAATTAAAGAACAAATGGCAGAAATAGTGGGATAATGAACTAAACAACAAACTACACTTCATAAAACCTACCTTGGGGGAATGGAATTCATGCAGACGCCAGGGACGTTTCACTGAAGTAATCTTATGTCGTCTTCGCATAAGACACACACCTGACACACAACTACTTACTTACAAAAGGAGACAAATCTATTTGTGAAAGATGCGGAGACGAGCTCACACTCAACCATATCTTAATCGCGTATTCAAACCTAGAAATATTAAGGAAATAGTATTTTAGTCAATTTTATAATCAAGGTATTTCATTTCACCCAGCGCTATGCTTGAGTGATAATGCAATTGTTGACATTTCTGATGTTTTTAACTTTTTACGAGAGGCTGGTTTCTTAATGAACTGTAAACGCCTCACTTTTCTTTGATACACCTCAGCCGCTTTCTCACTCCTGAGAAGAAGGCTAAGGTGTCTATTTTATTGCTTAAGGGCCTCGACATCCTTGCCCTGCAAAGGATGGCCGCTGAGGTTACCCGACCTTCTTTAAAGCTTTTACCATTAGCAATTTTAAAGATATTTATGCCTTTTGCCTTCACTGTGTGATGTGAAATAAAATTTTAGGTCCTTCACACCTCCGGTTTGTTGTTTTTTTGTATAAAATCCAGCACAAGACAATTTTCAATACCTTGTGGTTGGCGCATAATGGCCCTTAATGCCTATGTGCCATAGAATCCAACACCCAGCACCCAAATCTGATTTTACCGCTGCAATGACGGTGCGAATAATTTGCGGATGCATTTATTTGACAGGCCAGACGGTACAGCGTAGCAGCCAACAGTAAACACGACAATCGGCAGCCACCATTTTGTCGGAAACGAAAAAGCAATGTGATCCGCCACCCCTCCTGTGTGCCAACCATATTTCCATCTGCATACCGCCGTACAACTCCTTGCGATCCGTCAGTACCAACTGAGTGATACGAGAGGTAAGGTCGTTTTGTTTTTAATGAAAATTCAGCCAAAACGCGAGAGCATTTTGTAATGAGCGAAAATGACAAGACTCGACGCGATCGCACATCTACTGTTTCGATGTACGAGTGGAGTAAAACAAGGCTAATTCGAGTTATGCGGCTCTTGTTTAATTCTGTCAGAGATGTTTATTGCTGCAAGTTGTGCTGCTGCAATTTATGTCGCATTGAGACCAGTGGTTCACCCGCCACGGTGGTTCGGCGGCTGGGCCCCGGGCGCCGATCCCAAGGTCGCGGTTTCGATCTCTGCCCCGCCGGCCACAATTCGAAGCAGGCAAACTACAAAAGCGTGTTCGCTGTTTGTTGAACATAATTTGAGCGCCGGGACGCGTGACAGTACCCGGCACGTTGCGAAAGGGTGCTTTTAAAACAGTATGTTTCTGCTTTACCTGTACAGGTGGGCAGCACGAGCCAAAAAGGGCGCATAGTCACTGCAAACTATAGTAGCAACGCAGAATCTTCAGCTACACCGATTTCCGGGTAAGAAAACCGGCTGCAGAAGCAAGGGTGATTTCATGATATTTTTTATTTATTTCTTTTGGGGGGGGGGACACATTGCAATCACCTACGTGGATCTCAATAAAGCAGTGCAGCTAAAGGAAATAAGATTGCCTGAATAGGCTGCAACAATTGAAGCATTGTATGCACAGCGTAAAAAACAGTTGCAATATTAGCAGCATGCACTACACCACTGCACTGCGCACAAGTACACCCTTGCATGGTAGCCCTTGTGGTGCTGTTAAGAGTACCCATAAGTGAAATTGCAACCCAGAAACAGCCCGAGAAATGAACACTTGTTTTACATCTTCAGTGTGGTCAGTGCATGCCTGATTGCTGTAGTAGAAGGTAATTATGGTTTATTACGCAAATGTCACAGTTCAGTTAAAATGTTGGGCAGAAGGAATAAATTATGAAAACTGGTTGCCATTGTTTCATTTAGCGCAGGCAAAACAGTTTGCATGAAGACATCTGGCAGCAGCCAACAGCCATGAACCCAGAAAGAAACAGTGTAAGTTTTATATCCATATAATATTTGATATCACTGTATTCACTCTTTACCGAAGTTGAGCCACACTACTGTGATGCACCATTTGTGGTCTTCTGGATTGCAGGCTGTTACAGCTGGAAGCAGCAATCAGCACATTGAAACACCGCACAGCACTGTGAAAGCTACTGACCAACAGGAAGCAGCCGAAACACAAACAAGAGGGAACCAACTCCAGCGGGACCTCACACTAAAGTCTACTGGCCCACATAAAGCAGCAAGTGAGACGCAGTCAATAGGGAAAAAACTCCAGGAGCACCGAGTTGTGGGACGAGACACCACAGTATGTTTCTTTGGCGGTTTTAGTAAAGTTTCACAGGCACCTGGGGTAGTTAAGTACCTATGTGGACTGGAGGAAGATGCTCTTTCTCTCCTGTTGAGCCTCTTGCCACAGGTCCGAAACAGGACAAGTGGCGTCAGCATTCCAAACAAGCTTTTGATTTTTGTTTTCAAGATGAAGCACAGAGTCACGTTCAGTGCGATAATAGTACTTTTGTAGCGATAGCTACATTACGGTAGCATTTCTAGCCTTCAGCGTGGCGGCGCCGCCACGCTCTCAAGTGTTTGGTCACGTGGTGCGGAGCTGCTGCCGGCGGCGCGGCGCCGCCACGCTGTCACGTGGCCGTCACGTGGTTGGTCACGTGACCAAGTCCAGTCAGCCAGCTGTAGCAATCGCGTCACTCCAGGTTTAACCAGAGCTAAACAACCACCATTACTTTAGGATACATGAAATAACAGATTCACGAATTTTTCACTCTGTCTTTGGCACATTAACGGCTGCCACAAATAAGTGGATTTACAAGCCACCAGAAGCAGTAATCAGCAAGAAACGGCCAGAACGCTTTAAAGTAAACTATCCGCGGTGTAGTGTCATTGTAGACTGCACTCAAATCCGAACGGAGGAGCCATCAGAAGTAAGGCAGCAGCACATTCTTTATCTACATACGAAAGCGGATTCACACTGAAGTTGTCCGTTGCTATTTCACCATCTGGCCTCATCATATTAACATCTAAATCATATGGGGGACACTGCTCTGACACACACTTGCTTTCAAGTTCCTGTCCCGTCCCCTTGTTGGACTCCGTGGCGGGTGGCTGGCACCATGACTGAAAAACAATTTTTTTTTATGGCTCCCCTACTTTCAAAAGCAGATCACTCTCTCAAAAGAGGGCGGAAGACGGCAGACGACTTTTTTTCAGAAAATAAAATAACTTTTCCCAAGTATCACGTGATACACAGTAAAGAACAAGATAAGCAGGCAAGAATAATATCCTGCTTCTTTGTGTCAAAGTGCTTGACAGAAACCTTAGGCATTTGCTATAAGCTCTCAAAAATGACCAGTGGCGATTTATTGCTCGAACTGTGCGACAATGTCCAACACTCCAAGCTCTCCAACCTAACGTCCATAGGGGAAATTCCTGTCTCCGTGACTTCTCATCGCTCACTTCACACTGTCTGAGGCGTAATATCCGAAATTGATTTTGACCACATCACTAAAAAAGAAATGCTCGAAGGGCTCACCGACCAAGGCATCATAGATGTCGACCGAATCAAAATCCGGAAGGACAATAAGGAAATAGACACAAAACACTTGATCCTCACGTTGAGCACCAGCACATTGCCCGACACAATCGACGTGGGATATTCAAAATCAATGTAAGACCATGCATACCCAACCCTCGCATATGTTTCAATTGTCAAAGGTTCGGCCACGGCTAACAGAGCTGCCGCGGTCGCTGAACTTGTGCAAATTGTGCTTGGAATGATCGCCAGTCTGATGGATGTGACGCATCCCCGCGCTGTGCAAAGTGTGAAGGAGACCATGCTACATACTCCAGGGCGTGTCCGTCCTGGAAGAAAGAAAAAGAGATAATCACCATAAAGACCAAGGAAAACATTCCATTTAAAGAAGCGAGAAGGCGTTTTGCGCTTAAAAACACATTCTCCTTCACAGCAAAACAAAACTTCGCTAATATGGTGCGCAGGGGCGTAGCACCACACAGCACTCCGGCACGTGCCAAGGCCGCTTTCTCAGAGCCTATGGCAGGGCCTTCCACGCCCCAGGCAGGGTCAGCGAAAGCTGCCCTGTCATTGCCAAAGTAGGGAGCGCCGGTCCATGGGTCGGCATCCCGCAGGTGGCGTCCCCCCTTCGGGAGAGGCCTGAAACTAACACAACCGCGGCTGCGTGATTCTCCAGCACCTCAGGCGAGGTGATGGATATAGCCCCCGGTCCGCCCGATTTACAGCGTCGGAACAGCTCTCTTGAGCGGAAAAAAGACTGGCCCCTCATAATGGGCGCACCACATAAGTAAACCTCCTTTCGTTTCCTCTGAAAAACATAAACATGGCTTTTTTATTTCAGTCGAATTACAGAGGACTTACGCGGAATTACAGTGACATAACACGTATTTTAGGGTTAATGTTACCCATAGTTTTATGTCTTCAGGAGACCAATCTTGGTCCACATGTACATATCGACTCTCTGGAGGCGTCGCGATTGTCGTTCAAAGCGGCGTCCCAGCTCTAGAAATCAAGCTCAAAACAAATCTTGAGGCGGTAGCAGTCAGCATCGTCAGCTACAAAACACTAACAATCTTTTCCGTATACATTTCTCTACACTTTACATTAAGAGTCCATGACCTACAAGAACTGATAGATGAACTTCCAGAGCCATATCTAGTAGTTGGGGATTTTAACGCTCACTCCCCTTTTTGGGGAAGCGAGTGCTGCGACTCTAGCGGACAAACAATCGAAGATTTTATTCTCACAAACAATATATATCTTGTAAGCACGGAGAAGGCCGCGTACTGCTCTCCAACTTCAGGCAATATGAGCTGATTAGATTTGTCTTTTAGTTCACCATCTGTTTTCAACGATTATAAATGGGATGTTATCGACAACCTAAATAATCTGAGATTTGCTGATGACATTGCCTTGCTGAGTCACTCAGGAGGTGAACTGCAAATCATGATCAACGAGTTAGACAGGCAGAGCAGATCGATGGGTCTAAAAATTAACGTGCAGAAAACCAAGGTAATGTTCAACAGCCTAGCAAGGGAACAACAGTTCACAATTGGCAGCGAGAGCCTAGAAATTGTGCCGGAATACGTCTACTTAGGGCAGGTAGTGACAGCTGATCCGGATCATGAGAGGGAGATAACTAGAAGGATAAGAATGGGGTGGAGCGCATATGGCAAATTCTCGCAGATCATGAGTGGCAGTTTACCAATTTCCCTCAAGAGGAAAGTGTACAACAGCATAATCTTACCGGTACTCACCTATGGGGCAGAAACGTGGAGGCTAACGAAAAGAGTTCAGCTTAAGTTAAGGACAACGCAGCGAGCCATGGAAAGAAAAATGATAGGTGTAACGTTAAGAGATCGGAAGCGGGCAGAGTGGGTGAGGGAACAAACACGGGTTAATGACATCCTAGTCGAAATCAAGAGAATGAAATGGGCTTGGGCAGGGCATGTAATGCGAAGGCAAGATAACCGCTGGTCTTTAAGGGTAACGGAGTGGGTTCCAAGAGAAAGTAAGCGTAGCAGGGGGCGGCAGAAGGTTAGATGGGCGGATGAGATTAAGAAGTTTGCAGGCAAAGGGTGGATGCAGCTGGCAAATGATAGGGTTAATTGGAGAGACATGGGAGAGGCCTTTGCCCTGCAGTGGGTGTAGTAGGGCTGATGATGATGATGATGATGATCGACAACCCATATGACAGTGAAGACCTTCCCGTGTTAATAAGTTTGACACCCTCACTAGAAATCATCCCAACTAACCCGCGACGTAGGAAGCTGCATTTAGCAGACTGGTAAATTTTTATAGCACAAGCCAATTTAGATGACATAGTTTTAGAAAGCCTCAGTATCGATGAGATAAAAGACATGTTCACGAATTGTATAATTACTGCCGCACACTTCGCTATTCCTCAGTCTTCAAAAGTGGTGCGCCAAAAACACAAAGTGTGGTAGACAAAGGAATGCAAGGAATAAAAAAACAACAAAATAAAGATTGGGGCAATTTTCGCAGGTACCCTAAACATGAGAACCTCGTACGCTTTAAAAAGGCAAGAGCAAAAGCTCGTACGTCCGTCGCAGTGCCGAGAAAGCCTCTTGGCTCAGTTACATTTCATCTATAAGTTGCCAAATAATTTCAAAAAAAATGTGCGAACAGGTTGGGAAATCAAATAGAAACTTCTCACCGCTCACGATTCCTCTTTTGACAACACCTGGCACACAAACCAGCATAAGGCAACCGGCAGACATTTTGGGGGAACACTTCGCTGGTCTCTAGTGCATGTCACTGCACGCAGTCATTCCTGAAATACAAAAGTATGGCCGAAAAGCAGACTTCCAACAAGTGAAGGTGCAAACCAACAATACTACAATTTAATCACTGTCCAAGAAATCAATACTGTACTGTCTGCCAGCAAAAAAACTGCTTCAGGACCCCACCAGATACACTTTCAAATGCTTGCCCATCTTTCCCAGCCTTTCATAGAGGCACTCTTGAATATCTTTAACAAAATATTGACCGAAGGAAAATACCTAAGGAGTGGAAGAAAGCCGTCATAGTGCCATTCCTGAAACATGGAAAACCACCGACTTCCCCAAGTAGCTATAGGCCGATAGCCCTCACAAGCTGTCTGCGAAATCTTTTGAAAGTGTCCTTAATATAGGATTAACATTTGTCCTTGAATCCCGCAAACTGCTTAATATCCATCAACGCGGTTATAAAAAAGGGTTGCTCAACAACAGACCATTTAGTTCGCCTCGAAAACACAATAAGATAAGCTTTTATACACAAAGAGCATTGTCTTGCCGTTTTCTTCGATATGTAGAAAGCGTATGATACAACCTCGAGGTTTGGGATCCTCCGCGACCTGGGCGACCTAGGTATCCGCGGTAGTATGTTAAACTGCTTCAATGACTTTCTTTCCGACCGCTCATGTCAAGTACGCCTGGGATCAACCCTATCCAGGAGCTTCGTTCAAAAGAACGGGGTTCTCCAGGGGTGTATTTTAAGCACAACATTTCTTGTCAAGATGAATTCCATAAGTAAAATAATCCCAGAGTCAGTGTAAAGTCAGTGTACGTTGATGATCTTGAAATAGCCTGCGCATCGTCAAACGTAGCAACATGCGAGAAACAAATACAGTTAATGAACGAATTAGTGGCATGTGCACACCAGAACGGTTTCTAGTTTTCCACACAGATAACAGTCGCCATCCTTTTTGTCGCTGAAACAAGGCATACAAGCCGACCCATTCATACACCTGAACGGAACACAGATACCCGTAAAAAATGACAAGTTTCTAGCGGTAACCCTTGACAAAAAACTCACTTTCCTGCCTCATATAAACGCACTGTAAAAGAAAGCCTCCGGATTCCTAAATATACTCAAATAATGTCACGTAAACGTTTGGGGTGCTAGCAGGACATGTATTTTACAACTTTAGCGCTCCATGGTACGCTCTACCTTTGAACACGGATGTATACTTTACGGGTCAGCGAGACCTTCGTACCTGAAAGGACTAGATCCAATACATAATTTAGGTTTGCGCCTTTCCTCTGGAACTTACAGGACGTTGCCCATAAATAGTCTTTATGTAGAAATCAACAAACCGTCAGTCACAGATAGAAGAACCATGCTCGCATGATCATACGTTTTAAAAATCTGTTCACTCCCCAAACACATATGTAATCCAATAGTCACAAAGAGCCCATCAAGAACATTGTTTAACAATAAACCGCTTGCTATCAGGCCACTCCTCCTGCGCTTTAAAGAGATGTGCCAAAACTTCGGCGTACTAGATACATTACCTGACATTGCTCGGAGACGAGATCCACTACCTCCATGGTACAATTTCCCTGCAAACTGTGATCTCACTCTTACACAGTTGCATAAAAAACAAACTCCGCAACAACATACAGCACAAGAACTACTTGCACTCGGAGAAAAATACAGTAGTTTTACGCTGTTTTATACAGATTGTTCAAACACAGACGCTTGCGTAGGAAGCGCAGTGTTCCGAGCGAAGTCGGTGAAAACAGTACTACTTCCACAGGGCTCATCCATCTTCACTGCAGAATGTTACGCAGTCTGTGTGGCCGTAGAAAAACCAGAAAACGAAAACCTCACCAACAGTATTATTTACACACATTCCCTTAGCATACTTACAGCTCTGCACTCTAGAAATGCAGTCGCTCCAATTCTTGGTGACATCATACACAAGATAGTAACAGCCACAGACCGAGGAGAAAACAAAATTCTGCTGAGTTCCCAGTCATGTCGGAATAAGAGGCAACGAGAGGGCACATTTCTGAGCTGCTAAAGCTCGAGGCAAGGAAATAAAAAAGTTAATATACCTTTTAATGATTGCATAAACTTAGTACAGCATAAATTAAAAGAAACATGGCAGTCGGCTTGGAACGGTGAAGTGAATAATAAATTGCACGTGGTAAAACCGATTTTAGGTGAATTTAAATCATGCGTTCACCAGGAACGTTTTAAGGAAGTGATTTTAGGTCGTCTCCGAATAGGCCACACGCATCTTACGCACAACTTCCTGCTAACAAAACAAGACAAACCTATTTGCGAATGCGGAGATGATCTTATTGTTAATCCCAGTTTATTTTCATGTCTAAAAACTTGAAACACTAAGAAAGAAGTATTTTACTGAATTTTATAATGAATGCATTCCTTTTCCTCTAGCACTGCTCTTAGATGATAATGCCATTGTTAACATATCTTACGTTTTTAGCTTTTTAAAAGAAGCAGGGGCACTTGAAAAACTGTACATTTTGAAGCAGTGGTTCGCTTTATTGCATGATACACCTCAGCCACTTTCTCATTCATGAGAAGAAGGCTGAGGCTTTTTATTTGATTAGTTGGGAACCTCAGGGTCCTTGCCAAGCCAAGGATAGCCACTGAGGCTACCTTACCTTCTCTGGGGCATTTACCATTAGCTAATTCCAGATTTCTTCTTTGTTTTCTAGTGGGCACTTCAATATTTTTAGGCCATCTACACTATCGACGATTTTTCATATTCCTAAACATTCTTCAGAAAACCGATTCTATACCTTGAGCTTGGCGCATGATGGCCTTAGCGGCCTATGTGCCGTAACACCCAATGCAACAGAACACAACAGAATAATGTGTTTAATCTGACAGCTTGGAAAATTACACCAGTGTGATTCTGAGCAGCTTAAAAGCTACGGCCACTGAATTAATTCAATTCACAGCACCATGACGACGTGAACATTCATTGTTCCAATCTGTAGATGACCAGGGGAACGTCACACTGAATACATCATCTGCAAAAAAAAAATCTTATCGGGCACCTACCGTACAAGATAGCTGAAACACGCGGCGTCTTTGCATTCCGAAGCTGCTGCGCAAGGGATTCAAATGCCCGCTTCCTTGTTACAATTCCATGCGCACTGCAGTTTGAAAAGAGGCAGTGGTTACAATTGTAGTGAATTTGAAAAGGAACAAGCATCCTCAACTATATGGCACATGCAATGCACATTTGCACATTATTAATTCAAGAAGTAGGAAGGAAAACAGCCACACCTTACTACATAACCACAGGATGGCACCTGAACAACAGCTGGCACGTAGGCATAAGGTAAAAGAGGCAGTGCGGACGGACAGCAAGGGAAGTGCACATTCAAGGCACAACGGCGGTTGCAGAACTAAAGAATACATGCAAAATATTTGCATGCAGAGTAATTCACGCCAAGGTAAAGTACAGGAAAGGGACCAGGATCCAAATACATAACAGTTATTGCAAGCTAAACACTCCACAGAAATTGTTTACATGTATGCAGCATTCAAGGTCAGGAAAGGTAAGCTAGGATCCCAAGCTTGGCTGCTTAAACCCTCATGCAGTAGGAAAGTGAGAATAAAGAAAAAACTGTGTAGTTACAAACCGTGCGCACTGGCCCTGCAATATTGTTTGCGCAGCCAGCATTTCAGCTTCTGATTGGGAGCACATTAGTCTGGCTAAAAAATCTGCATCTCTACGGCCGTCAGTGTCGCGATTGATGCTGCAGCATACAGAGGCAACTTATAGTCCCAGTTCAGCCATTTTTAACCAACGCTAAATCACATTCAGTGCTGCCTGAGAAATTATGTCCTCCACTGCATCATGGACATCGCGTTCAGCCTCCTCTTATCGCTGAATTCTTAGTCTGGCATTGATTGGACAGTTTAAATCTGCAAAGTGGTCCAGACCATACGTCGGTGGCTCTTCTTCGGGGCGCTTGCCACCGATATGGGCACTTTTATGTTCTGCAAAACATAACAGCTGCTGTTAGATGCATATTTCCAGAGTTATTTGCTCATTATATGAAGACACACAATCTTCAAGCACACAATGCTGACGCCATTTCACAGAATGCTCAATATATGCATAATAGTGTGTAACATGGTAGCATAGCGCTTGCCGAAAGAAAGCATTCAAATTGAGTATGCCACTCACCAGTGATTGATTCTACATCAGAACATTACAGCCTTTCTAACTTGCCTCCAAATAGCTCCTCGATGGAATTCCTCTTTGCAGCGTCAGGCTTGGAAGTTCGCCGTCTCCATGCTTGAGGCAAATCAGTCGATGACGGCGTGTCTTCGTCACTGATGCACATAGCAACAGCGGCTACGGGCTTGCAGGAGCCGCCCAGGCCGGCTTTACACATGCACGCCGCGCCGGATATCTGACGCTGCGATGACAGCTTGAAAAAGAGCAGATGGAATTTGTATTTAGTAAAATCATGAAAAGCGTGGCTTCGAATGAACCTAAAACATTTAAGCAATGTTTACTTCTCTTAGATGAAATGCCCTAACAGCGAAATTGTAAAGAAAAAATCCCAGCCATGTAACCGAAATGAATCCGTGCGCACGAAAGAGATGAACAAAGGGATTCAAACAAAACGCTGCACTTTCTTTTTCTCCACCTTTGCCTCGTTATTCCTATGCTGCCGTACCATTCACGGTGCATGCTGAACTGGTACATTCCGCGTGTTTACGCGATGCACGGCTTTTCTGACCACCCTTGCGTAACGTCAACTGAAGCTTGGGGAAAGCCGGCGTGGCGCCGCAGAAGCTATGATTAGGAAGCCTGCATGTGGCGATGCCCTCGGGGCAGCCCTACGCGTTGGCTCCGAGCTACCATAGCAGCCGCTTTTCATGCCATTCTTAGATGGAGAATAAGAAATACAAGCTTACCTGAATATATGCGTTATATGCGGCTTGCTGCACTTGTGAGTGGCACTTCGCTGTCACCACCGAAGCCGCATCATTCCCAGAGCAGTACTCTTCAACGTCGTAAACGTAGTTGGCGGCACACAGATTTTTCCCTTTTTCTAAAACACCTCGACCAAAATAGTCCTCGATTCTGGCTAACTTCATAAACCCGTAGCGCAACACCACCACTGCCATGACTGCATTAATTTATTTATTTATTTCCTCAAAGGTCTCGGTTGAGACATTACATTGAATACTCTTAACGAGAACAACCGTGTCTGAACACGCAGCAAAGACAGTCGCAGCGTAAAGACGGAAATACGAGTGGTGTTACCGGAAGTTGACTCTTTGTCCCTACGTGACGCTGGGAGTAAATTTTTTGCGCGCCACCTATCCAGAGCTAACTCCTCATACTAGCAAAATGGATCCAAAATATTATGTCTGCGTGTGCTGTAAGCTTTTCGCGTGACACAAACACAGAAAAGAAGCACTTCAAGCGAACTAAACAATAACACGAATTCTTCCAGGGGCGACACTTTCCATTCCGCTTCAAGCTTTCGTGGAAGGCGAGGGCTATTGTTCACACCAAGGCAGGAAAAAATAAGAAAAGCCGGTCCACACACTTTTCCCAAAAATGTGGAGAAAGGGCGGAGAGAGGACGGGAGGTGGGGATGGGAATAATATATGGAGGGGGACAATTGGAATCTTACCAACAAAGAAACATCCGGGAGCTTCTTTTGTTGAGTTAGTCACCTATGCCCTGCTGTCAAAATCCGCGGTTGTGGGCTGCACCCAGCCCAACCGGCAAAGCAAAAATTGCATGCAAGTTTCTGCTGCGGCGCAGTTTTTATTCGTAGCGCCCTATTTCAGCACTGAGTGGGTGAAATTGTCGAGTGAAACGCGTTTTCATCTCATCTTTTTACCTTGAGATTTCAAAGTGCTTCGATAGGAAGAATTCTTTTCACACCGTTCTTTGGAACACTTGCTGATTGGATTTAATGCGACTAATGGGTACCGAGGAAAACATCGCGGTGGCCCTTTAAAACCAGTGTCCCTCCCCTTTTTTTTAATTAAGGCACATTTTTAAATTTCAGGTTCTTGCATACCTCGTGACCTACACTGACATTTGACGTTACAGCCATCACTTGGCTTTTCAAGGGAAAACAGAAACTGTGACACGGATGGAAGCAAGTAAATTATAAAGTATTTAGTACTTGTTAGGAAATACCAGCTTTGTTTTTCATTTATTGAAATGTCTTACACATTAATAAAAATGGCTGTGGTTTAGCTCTGGTTAAACCTAGAATAACACGATAGCTTCAGCTGGCCGAGTGGAACTCGATCAGTCGAACTGCAAAGTCAGTCTTTCGCCACTGCGTTTTGCTGGGCCTTCTTTCTTCACCTTCGTCCCTGGACGTGGATTCACTCTCTTCCCCTCCACTCCTCCCCCACTCGGTTTCGCCGGCGCGCCACGCCGCCAGGCTGAAAGCTCGAAATGCTGGCGTTATGTAGGTGCGCGGCGCGCACACCATCTGCGTGCTCTGACGTCACTCCGCGGAAGCGCACAACTGAAGAGGCGGGCGGCGCGCAGACTAGCTGTAGGCTATGACGTCACTCTGCGCATACGCGCAGCTGGCGGAGCTTTGGTGCCACGGCTCAGCGCGCAGACACGCTGACCTCACAAAGTGGCTGGCGTGGCGTAGCCAGCACTACAAAGAGAAGGAAATATGCAACTAAAATTTGATGTCTGTTTACCATTATCATCACCAACTTGCCGCCGCGGTGGCTTAGTGGTTATGGCGCTCGGCTGCTGGCCCGAAAGACGCGGGTTCGATCCCGGCCGCGGCGGTCGAATTTCGATGGAGGCGAAATTCTAGAGGCCCGTGTGCTGTGCGATGTCAGTGCACGTTAAAGAATCCCAGGTGGTCTAAATTTTCGCAGCGCTTCACTTCACTACGGCGTCTCACAGAGCCTGAGTCGCTTTGGGGCGTTAAACCCAGCGCCGTGTCGTTCGCTTTCTTGTCTTTTGTGCTCGTCTTTGTTCGCGCTGTTTATTCAAGATGCTTAACCACTAAACCAAACCATCACCCACACAAATATACGTGAACAGCAGTTTGCCATAAAGTGTGAAAATGAGCTTGCCTTTCCATCAACAGCCACTAAGAGCCTTTGAAGCGGTGTCGCCTCCAGCAGCTGCTGGCTGGGGTATCTGCAGCAAACTATTACACATCTTAGTAGAGACCAAACCCGATTATCCTGTGTCAATACTTATAAACGTGAAGAAAATTTGCCAACATGACCTGCAGCTCAGCAGCGATTTTCCCAGCGTCCATGCTTCACGCCAACAGTGGTGCTGCCATGTCCCGTCAAGAGAGACAGAGCTCAAGAAGCCAAGTTCTCTTCGTTGCTAGATCACATCGTCGTTTCTCGAGCTGCATTTGGGATACACAATCCATGTTCTCTCCGCCTGGACACAGTAGAATTGAGCCTCCTAAGCCGAGGTCTTAATTTCAATACCGGTGCCCAGCCAAACACGGGTAGAATGGCCTTTCGTGTGGAGCAGGCAGTCTGCAAGTTTGACCTCGGTAAGCGGGAAGAAGCTCGTTGCCGTGCCATCGGGGTCCTTTCGAAGCGTTGCGGGAAGAAAACAGAAACGTTGACTTCCCCTGAAATGCATGCCTTGTAAAGACTCCAAGAGAGCGAATTCATTGTCGTCCTGCCTGCTGACAAGGGGAATTCAACCAACGTTCTCAGCCAATCGGACTACATACAAACAATGACGACGCTTCTCCAGGACGAGGAGACGTACAAAAAAGTGAGACGTGACCCCACAAAGAAGGTAGAGACAGAACTTCAAAGTCTACTTTCCGGCGTCTATATACGGCCTTCCTAAGGTGCACAAACCGGACATACCACTACGCTCCATCGTAGACTTCACGCGCTCTCCTTAGCACGCGCTCTCCGGATACTTGCATCAAGTGCTTCGCCCTCTGGTTGGAAGAAAAACGACGTATGTAAAGGACTCCACCCACTTCGTCAACAAGCTTAAGGATGTCACTATAGACGACGAGGATGTCCTAGTCTCTTTCGACGTGAAGTCAATGTTTACGTCAGTCCCGGTAGACCTCGCAGTTTCATACTGCAAACGCGTTTTAGTAAACGACGCCTCGCTCCCTTCACGTACGCAGTTCGAGGTTGTTGACCTTTGTCGTCTTCTCGAATTCTGCTTGCGCAACAAATATTTTGTCTTCACGAAGCAACACTACAAACAACTGTTTGGTACAGCCATGGGTGCTTCCGTCTCCGTCGGGTGCGCAAACATTGGTCTAGAACGCATTGAAGCACAAGCACTATGTTCATTTATTCCAGCCCCTATACTGTTTCTCCGGTACGTCGATGACTTTTTCTGTGCGATTCGCGGACAGGACGCAAGCCGTTTACTTGAGCACCTGAACTCCTTTCAGCCGACAATTCAATTCACCAATGAAGAAGAACAGAATGGCGCCATTCCCTTCTTGGACGTGCTTGTACAATGAACAAGCAATAGGCTCGCAACGTGCGTCTACCGCAAGCCCACTCACACTGGTTGGTACCTGAGTTTTTATGCGGCGCACCCTGCCGCGCATAAACGCTCCATGGCATCCGCACTTTTCGGCCGCGCTTTTCGCCTTTGTTCATAGCCGAGGACGCTCAGATCCTAACTAAAAATTGTGTGAAAGGATCTTGCCAACAACTGGTACCCCAAAATTATGATAATGACTGCTGAACGCCGCTGTAAACGTCGAAACGTGGAAACAACGGCCACCGATAAAAGCAAGCGGGCAAGCGTCTCCTACGCTCCATGACTGAGCGAGGCGTTAGCCAGGGTCTTCAAGGAATATAATGTCCATATCGCTCACGTGCCACCAAGTAAGCTGAAACAAAAACTTGTCAGAATTAAAGACCGGGTTAAAGACCACCTTCGCCCATCCGCTGCCATTGTGAACAAGCTTGTTCACAATGGCAGCCGATGGGTGAAGGTGGTAACTTATGTACGGTGCAGGTGGCGTAATGAGCATGCGTAAATCTCAGGAAGATTATCTCTCGTTCGGATTAAAACATATGATGTCGTTTGGATGGGAAGTGATTCTAGAAGTAGGCGGGACGATAAATTGTTCTCTGTCGCGATGACTGAGGCGTTGTTCCAAACGATGGCATGTGATGCAGCTTGACAGTGTTCAGTCAAGACATTTTCTTTCGTGCGGCCCTTGGCGACGTCATTTTGATGTTGTTTTAAGCGCCCAATAAAATTGCCCGATTCGCCGATGTATGCAGCTTTGCAGTCCTTGTAGGGAATCTTGTACACTACTCCGGCGAATCTGTTTCTTTCAACCCGGTCATTAACTCTGACAAAATTTTGTTTCAGCTTACTT